>QRFJ01007155.1:0-105267 GCA_006176705.1 Cocos nucifera
AAACTTACAATTATTTTGGGTTCCAAGAAGTTAACTCATGTATTGGATCAGGACCCTCCCACCTTACCAGCTCTCCATTTTGCTGAATAGAAAAAGCGTCTCTTAAAAATGGATGATGAAGATAATAGGCAGATACTCAAATGTTGCTCGAGTTTTGATGAGCTTCACAGCAACATAAGGATATCAGGACTGTCCACCAAATATGGCTCACCTACAAGGATGTTTGGTGATAGAGTGCAACAATCAAGTTATCAAGTTACTAAACGATTTTTTTCACCAAGACTAAAAAATGCTGTGGGCAGTCAGTCAAGATCATTTATCTGATGATGATCAAGAACTTGGAAGAGCTTGAGAAGCTCAGAGTGAAGTTGGACCTGAATCTACGGAATGAACTACCATATACATAAACTACCATATACATAAACTTCAAAATTTTCTGGCCAAAATTATGAACATGCTGGTTACTACTGAGCTTTCCATGAAAGGTTCTAAAGGCTCAGTGCTTGCTATGGAATCGGAACATCTTCTAAGAAAAGTCTTTTGGAAAGAAAAAGAGTCTATGAAAAGCAGAAGATGGAAGGAGGAAAAAGAAAAGGATAGAGCTGAAGAAGAAGGCTACTGATGAAGAAAAGTATTTTCATTGCAACAATGACGACCACTGAAAGCAGAACTGCCCTACTTACCTGGCCACCCTGAAGAATAAGTAGGAGGCAAGTCATTCTAAAGGTATGCTCGTTATTGAGTTAACCTTATGATTTTATACATCCAATTGGGTTGACTCTGGTTTTTCTAGTGCTCATTTATGCACTTCTATGCAGGGTCTGAGGAGATAGCAGAAGGCTTGAGGATGGTGAGAGATTCTGCTCGTCGAAAATAGTTTGTAAAAGTTTGCTACCATGGGGCCCGTGGGAACATACCCTCTTCGACTACCATCTGATTTAGACTTAGTATTAAGGGGACTGTTATTATATGCTTGCCTAAATCAAGAATTTGATTTCTATTTCATGCCTGCACTAGAAGGCTATGTAATTAATTTTCTTAAGGACCCATTATAACATTTTTAGAAAGAAAATAAATTGCAAGTGGTTTTCTATTAACGATTCTTTATCATTTACTATTGATGTATCTATTTTTAATATCGAGGAAAATGTGAATGCCATGAAAAGACCTAGGGATAGTTCCAAAGATAGGTATCTATGGCACCTAAGACTAGGTCATAGTAGAGATAGGTGTTAACAAATTGAAGAAAATTGGGCTATTGATCCGCTGACTTGAGTCATAATCCAATTTGTAATTTGGTCTTCATTGGCAAAAAGACTAAACTTCCCTTTTGTAAGACATGGGGAAAGGGCCATGGATCTTCTTGCTCTTAGACATACTGAGGTGTGGCCCAATTTGATGTGCCGTGCTTAGAGACAACTTTGTCTAGTCATAACCTTATCGATGATTATCTAGGTATGGTTATGGTTTTTATCTTATGAGACACAAGTCTAAAGCTTTTGGAAAGTTCAAGAAATTCAGACATGAAGTAGAAAAGCAAACTGAAAAATCCATTAAGATTCTTCGATCAGATCGAGGAGGTGAATACCTTAGTTGGAAATTCCTGAACTATCTCAAGAAAAATGGCATAGTCCTCAATGGACTCCATTTGGAACACCTCAACTCAACAAGATTTTAGATCAGAGGAATCGGATCCTATTAGATATGGTCCGATCCATGATAAGCTTCATAAATCTTTCTGATTTTCTTTAGGGATACCGTTTGTTAACTGCAATATACTTACTAAATAGGGTTTCTTCTAAAACCGTTCCTACCACACCGTATGAGATATGGCATGGTAAGAAACCAAGTCTGAGTCATCTCAGAATTTGGGGTTGTCCGGCTTATGTCAAAAGACAACAAGCAGATAAGTTAGAGTTTAGGTCCTTCAGAGCTCGATTCATAGGATATCCTAAAGAGTCATTAGGATACTATTTCTACATTCCAGAAGACCACAATGTGATTGTGAGTCGACATGCCATCTTTCTTTGAAATATAGTTTATTCAAGACTGCGGCATTGGAAAGCAGATTAAGCTTGGTGAGAAAGTCTCACAAGTACAATGAGCTAAGGACCTATTGGAACCAAATCAGGTTGAGCCAATAAGAACACTACCTCCTCCACCTCGTAGATCGGAAAGAGTTTTCCATCCTCCTGAAAGATACTTAGGTATTATTTCAGAGAAAGTAGAGGAAAATGTTCCTCGTAGGTAATGGTGCTCATGGTGATGATTCCAAAACCTACAATGAGGCGATATCAGATATCGACTCCGAGAAATGGCTAGAGGCAATGCAGTCAGAAATTGACTCGATGCACTCAAACCAAGTTTGGACCTTGGTAGATCCATCAGAAGGTATAGTACCTATTGGGTGTAAATGGATCTTCAAGAGAAAGATTGGTGCAGATGGAAATGTGGAGACATTCAAGGCTAGACTAGTGGCAAAAGGTTATAGTCAACGCGAAGGCATTGACTATCAGGATACCTTTTCCAGTGGCTATGCTAAAATCCATCCGCACATTGCTTGCCGTTGCAGCCTATTTCGATTATGAAATATGGCAAATGGATGTGAAAATGGCATTCTTAAATGGATATCTTGAGGAAGATATCTATATAGAACAGCCGCTAGGTTTCACATCCAGTGATACTGATCACAAGGTTTGCAAGCTGCAAAGGTCCATATATGGACTTAAGCAAGCATCTCGGAGCTGGAACACTCATTTCAATGATGTGATCAAAATGTTTGGTTTCATCAAAAATGAAGAGGAACCGTGTGTCTTCAAAAAGGTCAGTGGGAGCGCTGTTGTCTTCCTCGTATTGTATGTGGATGACATCCTTCTTATTAGGAATAATATTCCCATGTTGACGATACAGTCAAAATATGGTTGTCCAAGAAATTCTCCATGAAAGACCTAGGTGAAGCATCCTTTATTATAGGAATTAAGGTCTATAGGGATAAACCGAATAGGATGATAGAAATTTCATAGAAGATGTACATAAAGAAAGTACTAAAAGAGGTTTAGTATGGAAAACTCTAAGAGGGGATTAATATCCTTTAGACATGGTATTCATCTTTCCAAGAAGATGTGCCCTAGCACACCTGAGGAAATAGAACGCATGAGCAAAATCTCTTATGCTTCTACAATAGGGAGCCTCATGTATGCCATGCTATGTACACGACCTGATATAGCCCATGCTGTGAGTGTCACAAGCAGATATCAGTCAAATCCAGGTGAAGAACACTGGACTTCTATGAAATGTATCCTTAAGTACTTAAGAAGAACTAAGGATATGATGTTGGTCTTTGGTAATGGAGAACTCCAAGTCCAGGGATACACAGACCAGATTTCATGTCCGATGTAATCGAAAGTCACATCTGGGAGTCTGTTTGTGTGCAATGAGTGGAAGAGTTCCAAGCAATGTGCACTTCCACCATCATATATCCTACATAGAGCTCGACATGGTGATTTCCAAAGGTGTACAATCGCTTCTCTTTAGTAGATGAGTCTTGAGTCTACGGTGTGGAGACACCGGAGCGAGAGTACAGGTACTCGTTAGAGAACGAGGGCACTGAGCGTGACCACCTCGAGTAGTCATTAGGAAGTCTACCTTCTCGTCAATGACTGACTCGATGCTGCAGTAGTGTGTCTGGTTCTTTGACCTGAGATGCATCGGCAGTTCACCTTGAGGGTGTTATAGTTTGACTACACCATTACTCGGTCTCCTAGCCATATGGAACCCTGAGGTGTATGTTGGCTATAGCATGTTCATTGTAGGAACTGGATTGCATCAAGATGGAATCTATCTACCTCGGTGGTAGAGGAGCAGCCCTATGATGATCATGAGAATCAAGTCCAGAAGCCCATGGCCATGGCAGAGTGAAATAATAGAAAGAGTTTCTATTTAGATTTTCACATTGGACTCGAATCGAATGATTACATCATATGACAGAAACTAGGGTTTGACGAGTTCACCTTAACCCTAATCTGATCGGGGCTCAAGATAGAAGAACTTAATCACACAGGTAGCTGCACCAAGAGGTTCGCATTCAGCTCTGATGGGTTGCCACCATATACTGCTAGGTGTCACTGGTGGATTTTGGGAGCAATTAGAATGATTTAGATGATCGATCATTCTAGCTGTTCGAATCAGAAGAGTTCTGATCCATCGAAAGGAGTTTCGATGATGTCGATGATAGAGATCATGACATATCCCATTACCATACAGAACTGAACCTAACTGGGTCACACAAACAAGGGTTTGAATCTGGTGATCATCAATTGAACTATCTAGTTCAATTGATCTGAATGAGATTCAATTAGGTTCAAGGAAAATCGTGCTAGCACTCGATTGAACCTAACGTTCTTCTTTTACTATCATAAATAAGTTGTCCTGACTGAGCCAAAGGAGTTTGTGCTCAATCAGAGGCCTTCATATGGTCTGACTGGAGGTTGTCCAAGTCAGAAAAGGTTGTCTTATTTTGTAAGACATTACCTGCCATTTTTGGTCACCTGCCATTTCTTGTTCTTTGACTTTGGTCAAAAGTCTGACCTTTGACTGGTCAAATGTTGACCATTGACACTTTGACTTTTGACCACATGTCATGCACCTATTGGAGAGCTGGTGGGGGCCTGTCCCCCTGCCAGAACCTGGCAAGGAGGAGGGCGCACGCCACCCTTGGCGTGTGCCCAAGTTGGAGGCGCCTAGGAGTCCTTGTTGGACAAGGACTCCATCTCCTTTTTGGATTCCAATTAGAGTTCTCCTAAGAACCAACTTTGACTGGTCTTAGGCACCCTCTAAGGAGGAATCCAGGGGACTCTATTCCCACCAATCAGATTTAGATCTGATTTCACAAAGGGTTGTGATTGGTTGGGAAGAAGAGGAGTTGGATCACAGCTTAGTCTATAAATAAGACCCTACGCCCAACTCAAAGGAAATTGAATTCTCCATGCCCCAAGGCTGCTTGTCCTCTCCTCCTCCATGCCAAAGCACGTTCTCCCTCTCCTCTCCACATCCAAAGAGGTTTGGATTCTTGGTTGGTGCAATCCAGATGAAGAAAGGCGACTGAAAGCTAGAAGGCTGCGCTGCTGCAAAGGATGACTGCTAATCTTCGAAAGGTGTTTTGAAGATCCTCCAGATCAGATCCAGATCTGATTTTTGGAGATGTGATAGAGAAGAAGAGGATCTCTAGATCCAGCCTGAGTGGATACCGGTAGAGGCCAGGCACTTGCATGGCTAGATCTAGAACCTTCCGCTGCAATCAGGATCATCAACGGGTAATAGGATTACCCAAATCAAGGTAAATTAAATTTGATTTAATTTATCTTATTTTATTTTTCTTATTAAAATAATAAGAATCAGATTTAAAATATCCTAGATCTGATTAGGATCAAAGAGAAAAATTTTTGAAATATATCTCTTGATCTGATCAGATCTGAACGAACCTAGTTTGGAAAATCTAAATTTTTCTTCAGTTTGCTCGAGTTGTTAGCCACATCTAATCAGAACTGCGTCGACCCAAATGGCCAGGCAAGTGAGACCGGTGGAAGGGATATGCCATTAACTCGACAAGAATGCATTCAGATCAAGTAGCTCCTAATTAAAAATCAATCGATCGTATTTGCCAAACTTACCTTAGACACCAAATTATTGAACTAGAATCAATCGGGTTATCCTATAATCTAGGCTTAAATTGCATAGCCAAATTAGGTCTTGACTTGATCGACCATATGTTACTGTGAGTTGATCTTGATCCAGACTTAATCTTATTAGGCTAGTCAATTCTAAGCATTCTTGATCCCACCTAACCAACTCTTGATTCAGTTTGATCAACCACTAGACCTAATTAAGCAACCCAAGCCCGAACCTAAATTTATGAAGGTGTCTTAGATATGAAACTTCATAATTTTTAGATCTAATTAGTTTTATAATCTTAATTTTTAATTAAGTTTGGGTTCATAAATAGAAATGTGCCAAAAATCCTAGGATATCAGGATCTAGGGTTTTGCAAAAAAATATGTTCTTAGTTTCTAATTAAGGACAAATGCGCAGCACCCCTACATGCCATAAAAGTACCCCATCGAATGATAAGAGAGGACCTTTAAACCCTTCTTACTCTTATGATGGATGGCTAAGGAGAATGTCTTAATCAGAAATAAATACTATACTATAAAATAATAAGATTTGTAATATATATCACATATAAAATCATAGATCTAATCATGCATGTTTTGTATACATCTCATGTATCATTTATTAAATCACAAATGCGTGCTTTCAAATCTAATATATCACATATAATATCTAAAAGAAAATTTAAATTTTCAAAACAAAATCTATTCTAGATAATTCGTAGAACTATTCTACAACTAGTCTAGACATGCATCTTTCATACGGAATAATTAAATATTTAATTTTTTTATTTTTTAGATCTTATTATAATATTTATAACATCAAGAAAATAAAAATAAATAGATTTAAAAATTATATTTAATCATATCAAAAAGAAAAACTATACTAGACTACACATAGAATAATTCTACACCTAGTCTAGACATCTATCTCATACATCATTGATATGAATCAAAATTTTTTTAATTTTTTGATTTCAGATATAATCACATCTGATATGATATTCAAAATTTTTTAATATCAAATCAAAAATAAAATTAAAATTAGATCTAAAATAGATCTGAAGAACTGCTAATGCAACTCTGATATCAGTTGAAGAAAAATCATTATTTTTCTGCTATTAGATCATTTAGATTCGATTAGATATATAAGGATATTTTAAAAAATTTTCTAACAAATTCTAATCTGATCTAAGAGTTCTTAGATCTTATCCTATTAATCTAATATTAAAGCTAAAATTAAAATTAAATCAAATTTAATTTCATACCTTGTTGGGGTAATCTGATTATCCTACTGATGATCTGCTGCAAACTTGAGGTCCTAGATCAAGCCACGCACATGCCTGGCCTCTACTGGTATCCACATGGGCTAGATCTAGACATGATCTTCTTCTAGATCTGATTGCCAAAAGTTAGATCTAAATCTAATTTGTAAATCCTTTAAACAAACTTCGAATGCAATGCCCTATCTCTTGATGTAGAAGTCCTATCTTTGATGTTCGCTTTAGCTTCTATCAACTCTTGATTGCTGAAATAGTGCCCAAACTAATATGGGCATGGAGGAGAGAGAGAGGAACACTAAAGAAGGCATGGAGATGGGTTTGGCAGTAGCATATGGGCATGGGAATCCAAAGATGCAAATCCTAGCTTGCAGGGTCCTTTAAATAGATCCTGCTGCGCCAAGCAATGCCACACATGTCCGACCAATCATATTGCTCAGATTAATCAGATCTAAATTTGATTGGTAGTACCAACACAACCGATCCAATTAGATTAGAGTCTGTCAAAAATCCACTAAAGTGGCACCATGGATGGATAAATCCAAATAGGTGGCGCCTAATAGTCTCATCTCATCATGAAACCTTGGAGTCCAATTTATATGGGACTCCTTTTCTTATCCACATGGGGTGCATGCCTAGGGGGGCATGTGCCCTCTCTTTCCTCAATTTAGCAAGGGACAAGAGCTCCATGTCCTCACCAATGGGTGCATGCCACATGGCCCTCTATCCAAATGTCTAAGGTCAACTATTGACCCTTGTCCAGAAACTGAAAATGACAGGCAACAGGAATTGGCAGGTGTTGTCTTGATTCCATTTGATGGATTAAGACCATCCCTTTCTAACCTAGAAAAGCTCCAATAAAATTAGAATAAAGCCATACAGGGTTCTCTGGTGAGCCTAAAATAATTTGGCTCAGTCGAGATGAATCAAAAAGACTATAGAAGGAGAAAGTTAGGCTCAATCGTGTGCTAGCATAATTTTCTTGAACCTAATTGAATCTAATCCAAATCAATTGAATAGGATTAGCTTGATTAATCACATCTAGATCCAAATCCTTATTTATGTGATCCAATTAGGTTTAGTTCCGTATGATAATAAGACATATCATGATCTCCATCATCGACATCATTGAAACACCTTTCGATGGACCAAAACTTTTTTTATTAATATAATTAGAATGATTGATCATCAAGATCATTCTAATTGCTTCCAAAATCTATTAGTAACATCAAGCAGTATATAGTGATAATTCATCAGAACTGAATGCGAACCTCTCGGTGCAGCTACCTGTATGATTGGATTCTTTTATCATGAGCCCTGATATAATTAGGGTTAAGGTGAACTTGTCAAATCTAATATCTATCATACGAGTTAATCATTCGATTTGAGTTCGATGTAAAATTCTAATAGAAACTATTTCTATCATTTTTACACTGCTATGACTATAGGCTAATGGACTCAATCTCATGATCATTATTGAGCTACTCCTCATCTACTGAGGTAGATAGATCTTCTATTGGTGCAATCCAATTTCTACAATGAACATGCGACAGCCAACATATACCTCAGGATTTTGAATGGATAGGAGATTGAGTTATGATGTAGTCAAACTATAACACCCTTAAGGTAAACTATCAATGCAGCTCAGGTCAAAGTCTTGAAAAATGTATCCTAAAGCCAATCATCTAGGTTGTAGATGGTTGAGCTTAATATAATTTATGCTTGAATTTTAATTAAATAAAATTATTATTTTGGTAATTTCATCATCTTGTGCATCTTCTTATAATGAACTCTCTATGATGAAGTTCCTGAAGGAAAAACCTAGTTTTTCGGATCAGATTCGTTCAGATCTGATTGGATCAAGAGAGATATTTCAAAAATTTTTCTCTTGAATCCAAATCAGATCTAAAACTTTTTAGATCTGATATTATTGATATAATAAAAAAATAAAATAAAATAAAGAATAAATTAAATCTAATTTAATTTTATCTTATTGTGGATAATTTGATTATCCTATGATGATCCTGATGTCTGCCTGAGATTCTGGTTCTAGCCATGCAAGTGCCTAACCTCTACCGGTATCCACTCAGATAGGATATAGAGATCTTCTTCTTCTTTATCATTTCTCTAAAATTTAGATCTGGATCTAATTTTGAAGATCTTCAAAACTTCTTTTGAAGATGTGAGTTGTCTCATTGCAGTAGTGCTATCTTCTTTCTTTTTTTGTCGCATTTCTCTTGCTTGGATCGCATCAAACTTATGCCCAAAAATTTTTGGGTGCAGATAGGAGAGAGAACACCTAAAGGTGGCATGGAGGAGAAAGACGAGTAGCCTTATGGCATGGGCAATGGGTCAAGCATCTTTGATCTTGGCGTAGATAGGATTTTTATAGACCCTATTGCACCATGCAGTGCCATATCATCCCAGCCAATCACAGCTTTCTATGCAATCAAATCTAAATCTGATAGGTGGCATGACATCATTTGATCCAATCAGATGAGAGCCCCTCTGAATCCTCCTTAGATGGCACCAAGATTGGGTCAAAGCAGTCTTCTAGGTGCCATCCAAGTAGAATCCTCAAAGCAACTGGAGTCCCATCTGTACGGGACTCCAGATGATTTATCCATGGGTGCATGCCTCCCTAGGCATGCACCCCTTATCCACCTACTTTTTAGTAGGTGGACTGGTCCAAGTACTCTCTCCTATGATGGCTTGACACATGGGCAAATGTCTAAGTGTCAAAGGTCAACATTTGACCAAATGTCCGAAATAGGATTTAGCAGGTGATGAAAAATGGTAGGTGTTGTCTCAAATTCATCTCATAAATTAAGACAACCCTTTTCTAACCTGGACAAGCTCCAGTCAGATCAAGTAAAGATACCTAAGTGAGCCCAAACACATTTGGCTCAGTCGAGATATACTTTAATGATAATTAAAGGAGAACATTAGGCTCAATCATATGCTAGCACGATTTTCTTGAGCCTAATTGAATCTAATTCAAATCAATTGAACTGGGTTAGTCCAATTGATGATATCTAGATCAAAATCCTTATTTATATAACCTAGTTAGGTTCAGTTCTATATGGTAATGAGATATGTCATGATCTCTGTTGTCGACATCATCAAAACACCTTTCGATGGATCAGAACTTTTTTGATTCAGACAACTAGTATGATTGATCATCTAAATCATTCTAATTGCTCTCAAAATCCATCAGTGACACCTAGCAGCATATGGTGGCAACCTATCAGAACTGAAAATGAACCTCTCGATGTAGTTACCTATGTGATTTAGTTCTTCTATCTTGAGCCCCGACTGGATTGGGGTTAAGGTAATCTCATCAAACCCTAATATCCGTCATATGATTAGTCATTTGATTCAAGTCTAATGTGAAAACCTTAATAGAAACTCTTTCTATTATTTCACTCTGCCATGGCCATGGGCTTATGGACTTAATTCTCATGATCATCATAGGGCTACTCCTCATCTACTGAGGTAGATAGATTTTCTATTGGTGTAATCCAATTCCTACAATGAACATGCTATAGCCAACATACACCTCAGGGTTCCGAATGGCTTGGAGATCGAGTCATGGTGTAGTCAAACTGTAAGACCCTCAAGATGAGCTGCCGATGCACCTCAGGTCAAAGAACTAGACACACAATTGTAGCTTCAAGTCAGTCATCGATGAGAAGTTAGACTTTCTAATGACTGCTCGAGGTGGTCACGCTCAGTGCCCTCATTCTCTAATGACTACTAGGATTTTCTACTTCATGTCTACTTCATATCTGAATTCTTTAAACTTTTCAAAGGCTTTAGACTTATGTCTCATAAGATACACATACCCATACCAAGATAAATCATCGGTGAAGGTTATGAAGTAGATAAAATTACCTCTATCCGGCACATCAAATAGGCCAGACACATCAGTATATACTAGGACAAGTAAATCCCTGGCCCTTTCCTTATGTTCCATAAAAGGAAGTTTAGTCATTTTACCATAAAGACATGATTCATAAATTAGATATGACTCAAAAGTTAATGGACTTAATAGTCTGATTTTCTTCAATTTGTTAATTCTATCTTCTGCTATATGATCTAATCTAAGGTGCCATAGATACCTATCGTTTGGACTATCTTTGAGTCATTTTGATTTTATGGCATTCACATTTTGCCCGATATTAAAAATAGATACATCAATATGTAACTGGTAAAGACCATTAATAAGAAAACCACTTACAATTTTATTTCTTTCATAAAGAATATTACAATGGTCCTTAAAAAAACTAATTATATAGCCTTCAGTGCTAAACATGAAATAGAAATCAAATTCCTGCTTGCCGCAGGAACATAATAACAATCCTTAAGTACTAAATCTAAATCCGATTATAGTCGAAGAGGATAGGTTCCTACGGCCATAGCAGTAATTCTTGCTCCATTTTCAATGCATAGGATCATCTCACCATCCCTCAGCCTCCTGCTATCCTTAAGATCCTGCATGAAAGTGCACAAATAAGCACTAGAACCAGAGTCAAGCACCTAACCAGATGCAGAAGAAATCGTAAGGTTAGATTCAATAACGAGCATACCTCCAGAAGGACCTACCTCCTTCTTATTCTTCAGGGTGACCAGGTATGTAGGGTAGTTCCGCTTTCAGTAGCCGTCAGTGTTGCAATGAAAATACTTTTCTTTGTCAGCGATCTTCTTCTCCAGCTTTGCCTTCTTTTTCTTTCCTCCTTCCACCTTCTTTCTTTTCATAGACTTCTTCTTCTTTCCAAAAGATTTTTTCTTGGAAGAAGTCCATTCCATAGCAAATACTGAGCCTTTACAATCTTTTATTGAAAGCTCAGCAGTAACCAGCATGTTCATAAGCTCGGCCAGAGTATTTTGAAGTTTATGCGTATGGTAGTTCATGATGAACTGCCCATATGCATCAGTCAAGGATTGTAGAATTATATCATTCTGTAGATCCAGGTCCAACTTCACTCTGAGCTTCTCAAGCTCTTTCAAATCCTTGATCATCATCAGACAATGATCTTGGACTGACTGCCCATCATGCATTTTAGTCTTGAATAGTCGTTTAGTGACCTAATATTTGGCTGCGTGACTTTGTTCATCAAACATCTTTTGTAGGTGAGCCAATATTTGGTGGGCAGTTATGATATCTTTATGTTGATGCTGAAGCTTATTAGACATCGAGTCCAACATGTAGTATCTGACCTTGTTATCTTCATCCATCCACTTGTCAAGAGACGCTCTCTATTCAGTTGATGGATGAGTTGATAAGATGGAGGGATCCTGGTCCAATACCTGAGTTAACTTTTCGAAACTCAAAATGATTTTAAAGTTCTAGAGCCAATCCTTGTAATTTGGTCCACTCAGTGTATGGATTTCTAAGATACGTGCTAGTGAGTTGGATGCAGACATTTTGCTTTTTCTGTAGAGAGTCAAAGTTTCTAGTTAGATATTGTAATTAAGACGTGACCAATTTATTTAGGAGTTTAATTTTTAAACAAATTAGCTTTCACTATTTTTTTAGATCCCTACACTCCCTCTGTAGAGATGCAAAAATCTTCATAATTATAGATTTCTAATGGGTGGTGCAATCCCACCAACTGACTCATCACCTCACCTAACAGTTATTGATGATGGGTTAGCCAATGAGTGGATAACTCTTGTCCAGTGATTCTCTAATCATGGTGCATCCAAACTTGGTCTTTAATTCATGAATCTCACCATGTCCAAAATATTGATCCACTCCTTAGTTAAGTCAGACCCATCATTTGCATAGATTGGATTCCTAATTGGGTCTCTCACCATATCCAGAATATTGAGCCTTATTTATCCTCCAGCCCATAGGATCCAATGACTAATAGAAATGGTTGCATCTTTTTGGTGCAACTGAACCACTATGACCAATCGAGAACAATCAATCTCGAAAAGGGCCCGCATATCTACAATGATGGAAGATCTTAAACTTAATCTTTTCTTAGAAAGATCTGATTTAGGTCTTTTTAAACTTGAATTACAAGAGCCATAATAATTATGACTAACCTAGTGGCATGGGTTAGCTCGGATTGTTAACCATCTTAGATCAAGATTGGATTGATAAATATGGCTAGATAAGTGAGACCGATGGAAGGGATATGTCATTAACTCAATAAGAATGCATTCGGGTAGAGTAGCTCCTAATTAAAAACCAATCGATCATATCTACCAGACTTACCTTAGACACCAAATTATTAAGCCAAAACCAATTAGGTTAGCCTACAATCCAGACTCTAACCACTAAGCATAATTAGGTCTTAGCTTGATCGATCACTCATGTGATTCGATCTTGACCCAGACTTAATCATATTAAGCTGATCAATTTAAGCACTCTTGATCCCATCTAACCAACTCTTGATTCAATTTGATCAACCACTAGACCTTATTGAGCTACCCAAGTCCGAACCTAATTTTATGAATATGTCTTAAATCTAAAAATTCTTAATTTTTAGACTTAACATATTTCATAATTTTAATTCTTAATTAAGTTTAGGATTCACAAATAAAATATGGAAATAAAATTCTAGTATTTCAGGATCTAGGGTTTTGCAGAAAATAAGTTTGAGATTTTTAATTAAGGACAAATGTGCAGCACCCCTACACAACATAAGAACACCTCATCGAATAGAAGGAGAGGACCTTTAAACCCTACTTTGTTCTTATGATCGGACAGCCAAGGAGAATGCCTTAATCAAAAATATGAAAACTATAAAACTAGTTAGATCTACATCATATATCTCATATATAAAAAATTAATCTAACTATAAACATGTTTTGCATACATCTTCATGTATCATATCATGAATGTTTTTAGATCTAAATTATCTCATAATCATCTAAAAAATCAAATTTAAATTGATCATATCAAATTAAAATCTATTCTAGATAATTATGTGAAACTATTCTATAATTAGTCTAAACATGCATTCATCATATCTCATATGAACAAAAATTAAATAACTTTATTTTCTATTTTTTAGATCTTATTATAATATTTATAATATTAAAAAATAGTAAATAAATAGATCTAAAAATTATAACTAATTAAATTAAATTATGACCATGCTAGACTATACATAGAATAATTCTATTCTACAACTAGTCATGCATCTTGTACAACTTAGATCTAAATTATTTAATTTTTTTTAAATTTTTTATTTTAGATCTAATCATATCTAATGTGACATCTAAAATCATCAAATTATTAGATCAAAATTAAAATAAAATTAGATCTAATAAAAAATGTAACCTCGCTCTGATACCAATTGAAGAAAAAATCTAGTTTTTTTGGGTCAGGTTCGTTCAGATCTGATTGGATCAAGAGAGATGTTTCAAAAATTTTTATCTTTGATCTAAATTAGATATGAGACTTTTTAGATCTAATATTATTAATTTAATTAAAAATAAAATAAAATAAAAAATAAATTAAATCTAATTTTATTTTATCTTATTGCGAGTAATCTGATTACCCAGTGATGATCCTGATGTCTGCCTGAGGTTCTGGATCTAACCATGCAAGAGCCTGGCCTCTATCGATATTTACTTAGGTAGGATTTGAAGATCTCCTTCTTTCTTATCACTTCTTAAAAGATTAGATCTAGATCTAATTTTGAAGATCTTCAAAACTCCTTTCGAAGATTTGAGTTGTCTCTTGCAGCAGTGCTGTCTTCTTCCTTTTCCTATCGCCTTTCTCTTGCTTGGATCACACCAAACTTGTGCCCAAAAATTCATGGGCATGGATAGGAGAGATAACACCTAAAGGTAGCATGGAGGAGGAAGAGGGGAAGCCTTATGGCATGGGCAATGGTTCAAGCATCTTTGATCTTAGCGCAAATAGGATTTTTATAGACCCTATTGCACCATGCAGTGCCACATCATCCCAGCCAATCATAGCTTTCTATGCAATCAGATCTAAATCTGATTGATGGGATGACATCATCTAATCCAATCAGATGAGAGCCCATCTGAATCATCCTTAGATGGCACCAAGACTAGGTCAAAGCAGTCTTCTAGGTGCCATCCAAGTAGAATCCCCGAAGCAACTAGAGTCCCATCTGTACAGGACTCCAGATGCTTTATCCATGGGCCCATGCCTCCTTAGGTGTGCGCCCCTTATCCATCTATGTTTTAGTAGGTGGACTGGTCCAAGAACTCTCTTCTATGTTGGATTGACACATGGATAGATGTCTAAATATCAAAGGTCAACGTTTGACCAAATATCCAAAACAGGATTTAGTAGGTGATGAAAAATGGCAGGTGTTGTCTCAAATTCATCTCATAAATTAAGACAACCCTTTTTTGACCTAGACAAGCTTCAATTAGATCAAGTAAAGGTACCTGAGTGAGCTTAGACACATTTGGCTCAGTCGAGACAAACTTTAATGATAATTAAAGGAGAACATTAGGCTCAATCATATGCTAGCATGATTTTCTTGAACCTAATTGAATTTAATACAAATCAATTGAATTGGGTTAGTCCAATTGATGATATATAGATTAAAACTCTTATTTATATGATCCAGTTAGGTTCAGTTCCGTATGGTAATGAGATATGTCACGATCTCTATCATCGACATCATTAAAATATCTTCCGATGGATCAAAACTTTTCTAATTCAGACAACTAGTATGATTGATCATCTAAATCATCCTAATTGCTCTTAAAATCCTTCAGTGACACCTAGCAACATATGGTGGCAACCTATTAGAACTGAAAATGAACCTTTCGATGCAGTTACCTATGTGATTTAGTTCTTTTATCTTGAGCCCCGACTGGATTGGGGTTAAGGTAATCTCATCAAACCCTAATATCCGTCATATGATTAATCATTTGATTCAAGTCTAATGTGAAAACCTTAATAGAAACTCTTTCTACTATTTCACTCTGCCATTGCCATGGGCTTGTGGACTTAATTCTCATGATCATCATAGGGCTACTCCTTATCTACCGAGGTAGATAGATTTTCTATTGGTGTAATCCAATTCCTACAATGAACATGCTATAGCCAACATACACCTCAGGGTTCTGAATGACTAGAAGATCGAGTCATAGTATAGTCAAACTATAACACCCTCAGGGTGAACTATCGATGCATCTTAGGTTAAAGAACCAGACACACAACTGCAGCTTCGAGCCAGTCATTAACGAGAAGGTAGACTTCCTTATGACTGCTTGAGGTGGCACGCTCAGTGCGCTCATTCTCTAATGAGTACCTGTACTCTCACTTTGGTATCTCTACACCATAGACTCAAGACTCATCTACTATTAAGAAGCAATTATACACCAACCTTCTAGATCAATCACCATCCTCATGATGATCCTACGGTTAGGTGCATTTTATGAGTTAATAATAAAAATTCATGTCTTAAATTTTCAACTCTTGAAAATAAGAACTATCGTTGCCATTAACTCAAGGAATATATCACAGACACTAAATACACACTATGATAGAAAATAACTCATTTTATTATTTATTGTTAAAATTATAATTTTGCCCTTAGAAGTGTATAAGAAGTGTCAGCCAATTCTAGCTTCTAGGGCACATATATCTAATAGTCCCTAGGACTGTTTAGACTCGACAAAGAAGGATTTATCATTTAGTCCTTAAACTGATCATGATCAAATGATTCATTATTACCTAGGATGACATCGTTAATCAAGAGTAGGTCATTGTGTGCCATAAGTGTTAGTTGTCCTCTTAACCAAGAAGCATGGTAATGCTATTATGGCATGTAGGTGAAATATAGGGGTACATTTTACTGATCATTATCCAATTATGAAGCTCTCTTTTGCCAAGATTGCTCGCGAAGGTTATGGGTATATGTATCACTTAGACCTGAGATCACCATGGTGACTTGCAAGTAACTCACTATACTTAGGTACCAAACTATCTGAATTTCTAATTCAGTGATGGAAGGCTACTAGATGCAGTCAAGTACTTGGCTATCAGTGAAGAAGAAATCCTGATTTTCCGGATCAGGTTCATTCAAATCTGATTGGATCAAGAGAGATATCTCAAAAATTTTTCTTTTGAATCTAGATTAGTTCTGAGATATTTCAGATCTGATTCTTATTATTTTAATAAAATAAAATAAAATAAGATAAATTAAATCTGAAATTTAATTTACCTGATTTGGGTAATCCTATTATCCCTGTGATGATCCTACTGATTGCAGCGGAAGGTTCTGGATCTAGCCACGCAAGCGCCTGGCCTCTACCGGTATCCACTCGAGGTTGGATCTGGAGATCCTCTTCTTCTCTATCACACCTCCAAAAATCAGATCTGGATCTGATCTGGAGGATCTTCAAAACTCCTTTTGAAGATCAGCAGTCGTCCTTTTGCAGCAGCGCAGCCTTCTTGCTTTTGATCGCCTTTCTCTTGATCTGAATCGCACCAACCAAGGAGCCCAAAACTCCTTTTGGACGTGGAGAGGAGAGAGAGGAGAGAAGATGGCATGGAGGAAGGAGAGGGAGAGGCAGCCTTGGGGCATGGGCTAATTGGGAGAACTTTTGTAATTAGGGTTGGGCGCAGGGTCTTATTTATAGACCCTGCTGATCCATGCCAACTCCTCTTCCTCCCAACCAATCACAACCCTTTGTGAAATCAGATCTAAATCTGATTGGTGGAATAGAGTCCCCTGGATTCCTCCTTAGATGGGCCCCCTAAACTCATTCTTAGGTGGAACTCTGATTGGAATCCAAAAGGAGATGGAGTCCCTAAGTGTCCAACAAGGACTCCTAGGCGCCTCCTATGGGCTCCGGCACCCCTCCTTTCCTAGGTTCTGGCAGGGGGACAGGCCCCCACCAGCTCTCCAATAGGTGCATGACATGTGGTCAAAAGTCAAAGTGTCAAAGGTCAACGTTTTGACCAAAGTCAAAAGTCAAAGAACAAGAAATGGCAGGTGACCAAAAATGGCAGGTAATGTCTTACAAAATAAGACAACCTTTTCTGACTTGGACAACCTCCAGTCAGACCATATGAAGGCCTCTGATTGAGCACAAACTCCTTTGGCTCAGTCAGGACAACTTATTTATGATAGTAAAAGAAGAACGTTAGGTTCAATCGAGTGCTAGCACGATTTTCCTTGAACCTAATTGAATCTCATTCAGATCAATTGAACTAGATAGTTCAATTGATGATCACCAGATTCAAACCCTTGTTTGTGTGACCCAGTTAGGTTCAGTTCTGTATGGTAATGGGATATGTCATGATCTCTATCATCGACATCATCGAAACTCCTTTCGATGGATCAGAACTCTTCTGATTCGAACAGCTAGAATGATCGATCATCTAAATCATTCTAATTGCTCCCAAAATCCACCAGTGACACCTAGCAGTATATGGTGGCAACCCATCAGAGCTGAATGCGAACCTCTTGGTGCAGCTACCTGTGTGATTAAGTTCTTCTATCTTGAGCCCCGATCAGATTAGGGTTAAGGTGAACTCGTCAAACCCTAGTCTCTGTCATATGATGTAATCATTCGATTCGAAGTCCGAATGTGAAAATCTAAATAGAAACTCTTTCTATTATTTCACTCTGCCATGGCCATGGGCTTCTGGACTTGATTCTCATGATCATCATAGGGCTGCTCCTCTACCACCGAGGTAGATAGATTCCATCTTGATGCAATCCAGTTCCTACAATGAACATGCTATAGCCAACATACACCTCAGGGTTCCATATGGCTAGGAGACCGAGTAATGGTGTAGTCAAACTATAACACCCTCAAGGTGAACTGCCGATGCATGCTCAGGTCAAAGAACCAGACACACTACTGCAGCATCGAGTCAGTCATTGACGAGAAGGTAGACTTCCCTAATGACTACTCGAGGTGGTCACGCTCAGTGCCCTCGTTCTCTAACGAGTACCTGTACTCTCGCTCCGGTGTCTCCACACCGTAGACTCAAGACTCATCTACTAAAGAGAAGCGATTGTACACCAACCTTCCGGATCAATCACCATCCTCGTGATGATCCTATGGTCGGGAGCATTTTATGAGTTAATAATGATTATTCATGTCTTAAATTTTCAACTCTTGAAAATATGAATTATCATTACCATTAACTCAAAGGATGTATCACAGACACTAAATACACATATGTGATAGAAAATAACCCATTTTATTGATTATAGTCAAAATTATAATTTTGCCCCTAGAAGTGTATTACAAGTGTCAGCCAATTCTGGCTTCTAGGGCACATATATCTAACAATCTCCCACTTGTCCTAAAGCCAATTGGCTACAAGTCTAAGTCCCATCTTCTCAAGGTGGGCTTCGATCTTCTGCTGGCCCAACGGCTTTGTAAGTGGGTCTGCCACATTATCTGTGGAGTTGACTCTCTTGACCTCGACGTAACCCTTCTCAAGGTAATCGCGGATGAGGTGGTATCGCCGCTCAATGTGCTTGGATTTCTGGTGAGACCTCGGCTCCTTAGCAAGGGCTATGGCGCCATTGTTGTCGCAGTATAGAGGAATGGCATCTGATGGCATTACTCCAATTTCTGCAGCAAACTTCTTGTACCAGAATGCTTCCTTCGCAGCCTCTGATGCAGCGATATATTCTGCTTCCATGGTGGAATCTGCTATCACGGTTTGCTTGGAACTCTTCCAGCTGACAGCTCCACCATTGCACACAAACAGACTCCCAGATGTCGACTTTCGATCATCTATATCAGGACATGAAATCCGAGTCTGTGTATCCCTGGACTTGGAGTTCTCCATTACCAAAGACCAACATCATATCCTTAGTTCTTCTCAAGTACTTAAGGATACATTTCACAGAAGTCCAGTGTTCTTCACCTGGATTTGACTGATATCTGCTTGTGACACTCACAGCATGGGCTATATCAGGTCGTGTACATAGCATGGCATACATGAGGCTCCCTATTGCAGAAGCATAAGGGATCTTGCTCATGCGTTCTATTTCCTCAGGTGTGCTAGGGCACATCTTCTTGGAAAGATGAATACCATGTCTGAAGGGTATTAATCCCCTCTTAGAGTTTTCCATACTAAACCTCTTTAGTACTTCCTCTATGTACATCTTCTGTGAAAGTCCTAGCATCCTATTCGGTCTATCCCTATAGACCTTAATTCCTAGAATAAAGGATGCTTCACCTAGGTCTTTCATGGAGAATTCCTTGGACAACCATATTTGACTGATGTCAACATGGGAATATCATTCCCAATAAGGAGGATGTCATCCACGTACAATACGAGGAAGACAACAGCGCTCCCACTGACCTTTTTGAAAACACATGGTTCCTCTTCATTTTTGATGAAACCAAACATTTTTGATCACATCATTGAAATGAGTGTTCCAGCTCCGAGATGCTTGCTTAAGTCCATATATGGACCTTTGCAGCTTGCAAACCTTGTGATCAGTATCACTGGATGTGAAACCTAGCGGCTGTTCCATATAGATATCTTCCTCAAGATATCCATTTAAGAATGCCGTTTTCACGTCCATTTGCCATATTTCATAATCGAAATAGGCTGCAACAGGCAAGCAATGTGCGGATGGATTTTAGCATAGCTACTGGGAAAAAGGTATCCTGATAGTCAATGCCTTCGCGTTGACTATAACCTTTTGCCACTAGTCTAGCCTTGAATGTCTCCACATTCCCATCTGCACCAATCTTTCTCTTGAAGATCCATTTACACCCAATAGGTACTATACCTTCTGGTGGATCTACCAAGGTCCAGACTTGGTTTGAGTGCATCGAGTCAATTTCTGACTTCATTGCCTCTAGCCATTTCTCGGAGTCGATATCTGATATCGCCTCGTTGTAGGTTTTGGGATCATCACCATGAGCACCATTACCTATGAGGAACATTTTCCTCTACTTCCTCTGAAATAATACCTAAGTATCTTTCAGGGGGATGGAAAACTCTTTCCGATCTACGAGGTGGAGGAGGTAGTGTTCTTATTGGCTCAACCTGATTTGGTTCCAATTTGGTCCTTAGCTCGTTGCTACTTGTGAGACTTTCTCATCAAGCTTGAATCTGCTTTCCAATGCCGCTATCTTGAATAAACTATTTTTCAAGAAAGATGGCATGTCGACTCACAATCACATTGTGGTCTTCTGGAATGTAGAAATAGTATCCTAATGACTCTTTAGGATATCCTATGAATCGAGCTCTAAAGGACCTAAACTCTAACTTGTCCGCTTGTTGTCTTTTGACATGAGCCGGACAACCCCAAATTCTGAGATGACTCAGACTTGGTTTCTTACCGTGCCATATCTCATACGGTGTGGTAGGAACGGTTTTAGAGGGAAACCCTATTCAGTAGATAGATTGAAGTTAACAATGAGTATGTCCCCAAAGAAAATCAGGGAAGGTCTGTGAAGCTCATCATGGATCGAACCATATCTAATAGAGTCCGATTTCTCCGATTCTGAAACCCCGTTGAGTTGAGGTGTTCCTGGTGGAGTCCATTGAGAGACTATGCCATTTTTCTTGAGATAGTCTAGGAATTTCCCGGCTAAGGTATTCACCTCCTCGATCTGATCGAAGAACCTTAATGGGTTTTTCCAGTTTGTTTTTCTACTTCATGTCTGAATTCTTTGAACTTTTCAAAAGCTTCAGACTTGTGTCTCATAAGATACACATACCCATACCTAGATAGATCATCGGTAAAGGTAATGAAGTAGACAAAATTGCCTCTAGCCGGCACATCAAATGGGCCGCACACATCAGTATGTACTAGGGCAAGGAAGATCTGTGGCCCTTTCCCCATGTCCAACAAAAGGGAGTTTAGTCATTTTGCCTTGAAGACAAGATTCACAAGTTGGATATGACTCAAAAGTCAATGGACTCAATAGCCCATTTTTCTTCCAATTTGTTAACCTATCTTCTGCTATATGACCTAATCTTAGGTGCCATAGATATCCTATCGTTTGGACTATCCCTAGGTCGTTTCATGGCATTCACATTTTGCTCGATAGTTAAAATAGATACATCAATATGTAACTGATAAAGATCCATTAATAAGAAAACCATTTGCAATTTTATTTCTTTCATAAAGAATGTTACAATGGTCCTTAAGAAAATTAATTACATAGCCTTCTAGTGCTAGGCATGAAATAGAAATCAAATTTCTGCTTATAGCAAGCATATAATAACAGTCCCTTAATACTAAGTCTAAATCAGATGGTAGTCGAAGAGGGTATGTTCCCACGGCCATGGTAGCAACTTTTACACTATTTTCGACGAGCAGAATCATCTCACCATCCCTCAGCCTTCTGCTATCCTCAAGACCCTGCATAGAAGTGCATAAATGAGCACTAGAACCAGAGTCAAGCACCCAATTGGATGTATAAAAAATCATAAGGTTAGACTCAATAACGAGCATACCTTTAGAATGACTTGCCTCCTACTTATTCTTCAGGGTGGCCAGGTAAGTAGGGCAGTTCTGCTTTCAGTGGTCGTCATTGTTGCAATGAAAATACTTTTCTTCATCAGTAGCCTTCTTCTTCAGCTCTATCCTTTTCTTTTTTCCTCCTTCCATCTTCTGCTTTTTCATAGACTTCTTTTTCTTTCCAAAAGACTTTTTCTTAGAAGATGTCGATTCCATAGCAAGCACTGAGCCTTTAGAACCTTTCATGGAAAGCTCAGTAGTAACCAGCATGTTCATAATTTTGGCCAGAAAATTTTGAAGTTTATGTATATGGTAGTTTATGTATATGGTAGTTCATTCCGTAGATTCAGGTCCAACTTCACTCTGAGCTTCTCAAGCTCTTCCAAGTTCTTGATCATCATCAGATAATGATCTTGGACTGACTGCCCATCATGCATTTTAGTCTTGAAAAATCGTTTAGTAACTTGATACTTGATTGTGCGACTCTATTCACCAAACATCTCTTGTAGGTGAGCCAATATTTGGTGGACAGTCCTGATATCTTCATGTTGGCGCTGAAGCTCATCAAACATCGAGCCCAACATGTAGTATCTGGCCTTATTATCTTCATCCATCCATTTTTTAAGAGACGCTTTCTATTCAGCAATGGATGAGCTGGTAAGGTGGGAGGGTCCTGATCCAATACATGAGTTAACTTCTTGGAACCCAAAATAATTGTAAAGTTTCAGAGCCAATGCATGTAATTGGATCTGATCAGTCTATGGGTGTCCAAGATACGTGCTAGTGGATTGGATGCAAACATTTTCTTGTAGAGAGTCAATGTTTCTAGTTAGATATTGTAATTAAGACTTGACCAATTTGTTTAGGGATTTTATTTTTAAACAAATTAGCTTTAACTATTTTCTCAAATCCCTACACTTCCTCTATAGAGATGCAAAAATCTTCATGATTAATGATTTCTAGTGGATGGTGCGGTCCCACCAACTAACTCATCACCTCACCTAATAGTTATTGATGATGGGTTAGCTAATGAGTGAACAACTCTTATTCAATGATTCTTTAATCATGGTGCATCCAAACTTGATCTCAATTCATGAAACTCACCGTGTCTGGAATATTGATCCACTCCTTAGTTAAGTCAGACCCACCATTTGCATAGATTGGATTCCTAATTAAGTCTCTCATCGTATCCAAAATATTGAGCCTAATCCATCCTCCAGCCTGTAGCATCCAATGCCTAATAGATATGGTTGCATCTTTTTGGTACAACTGAACCACTATAACTAGCCAAGAATAATCAACTCTAGGAAGGGCCTGCACATCTATAATGGTGGAAGACCTTAGACTTAATCTTTTTTTAGGGAGATTTGATTTAGGTCTCATTAAACTAGACTTGATATAGTCATAACCATTATGACTAATGTAGTGGCATGGGTTAGCTGGATTATTGACCACCTCAGATCAGGACTGAGCCAACAAATATGATCAGATAAGTGAGATCGATGGAAGGGATATGCCATTAACTTGACAAGAATGCATTCAAGTCGAGTAGCTCCCAATTAAAAATCAGTCGATCGTATCTATCAAATTTACCTTAGACACCAAATTATTGAGCCAGAACCAATCAGGTTAGCCTACAATCCAAACTCTAACCACTGAGCTTAATTAGGTCTTAGCTTAATTGATCACTCATGTGACTCGATCTTGACCCAAACTTAATCCTATTAGGCTGGTCAATTTAAGCACTGTTGATCCCATCTAACAAACTCTTGATTTGATTTGATTAACCGCTTAGACCTAATTGAGCTACCCAATTCCAAACCCAATTTTATAAATATGTCTTAGATCTGAAATTCTCAATTTTAGATCAAATAAATATTTCATAATCTTAATTTTTAATTAAGTTCAGGGTTCACAAATAAAATATATAAATAAAATCCTAGAGTTTTACGATCTAGGATTTTGCAGAAAGTAAGTTCTTGATTTCTGATTAAGGATGAACGCGCAGCACCCCTACACATCATAAGAATACCCCATCGAATGGGAGGAGAGGGCATTTAAATTCTACTTTATTTTTATGACCAGACGGCCTAGGGGAACGTCTTAATCAGAAATATAAATCTATAAAATTAGTTAGATCTACATCATATATCTCATATATAAAAATTGATCTAACTTTATACATGTTTTGCATACATCTCATGTATCATATCATGCATATTTTTAGATCTAAATTTTTTCATAATTCATCTAAAAAATCAAATTTAAATTGATCACATCAAAATAAATTCTAATCTAGATAATTATGTAGAACTATTCTACAACTAGTGTAAACATGAATTCATCATATCTCATATGATTCAAAAATTAAATAATTTTATTTATTATTTTTTAGATATTATTATAATATTTATAACATTAAAAAATAGTAAATAAATAGATATAAAATTATAACTTAATTAAATTAAATTATGAACATGAAAGACTATGTATAGAATAGTTCTATTTTACAACTAGTCATGCATCTTATAAAACTTAGATTTAAATTATTTAATTTTAAGTTTTCTTATTTTAGATATAATCACATCTCATGTGACATCTAAAATTATCTAATTATTAGATTAAAATTAAAATAAAATTAGATCTAAATAATTTATTAGAACCTGGCTCTGATACCAGTTGAAAGGAAAATTCTGATTTTTTGGATCAGATTCGTTCAAATCTGATTGGATCAAGAGAGATATTTCAAAAATTTTTTGTTTGAATCTAGATTAGATCTGAGATATTTTAGATCTAATTTTATAGATCTAATAAAATAAAATAAAAAAAATTAAATCTAATTTAATTTTGTACCTTTTGTTGGGTAATCAGATTATCCTATGATGATCCTGCTGATTGCCTGAAGTTCTGGATCTAGCCATGCAAGCGCCTGACCTCTACCAGTATCCACTCAGGTTGGATCTTGAGATCTTCTTCTTCTTTATCACCTTTCTAAATATCAAATTTGGATCTGATTTGGAGGATCTTTAAAACTACTTTTGAAGATCTGGAATCATCTCTTGTAGCAGTGCTGCCTTCTTCCTTTCTCGTCACCTTTCTCTTGCTTGGATCGCACAAAAATGGAGCCCAAATCTCATTGGACGTGGAGAGGAGAGAGAGAACCAGAAGATGGCATGGAAAAGGGAGAGGGGCAGCCTTGGGGTGTGGGCTAAGGGAGAACTTCTATAAAGCTTGACGCAGATAGGGTTTATATAGACCCTATTGCGCCATGCAGTGCCACATCATTCTGGCCAATCACGTTGCTTCATGCAATCAGATCTAAATCTGATTGATAGGATGACATCATCTGATCCAATCAGATGAGAGCCTCCTAAAATCATCCTTAGGTGGCACCAAGACTGGTCAAAGCTGAGTCTTAGGTGCGTACCTAAGTTGATTCCAAGAAGCAACTTGGAGTCCCATTTGTATGGGACTCCAGGCATCCCTATTCATGGGCGCACACCTCCCTAGGTGTGCAGCCCCTCCATTTCAATTTCTAGCAAGGGGATAAGCCCCTATCTGCTCTCCTATGGGTGCATGACACATGGGCAAATGTCTAAGTGTCAAAGATCAATGTTTGACCAAAGTCAAAAGATAAGAATTAGCAGGTAATGGAAAATGGCAGGTGCTATCTTAAATTTATCTCATAAATTAAGACAATCCTTTTCTGATTTGAACAAGCTCTAGTCAGACCAAGTAAAGGTATTTGAGTGAGCATAAATATATTTGGCTCAGTCGAGATAACTTTTAATGATAGTAGAAGGAGAATGTTAGGCTCAATCATGTGCTAGCACGATTTTCTTGAACCTAATTAAATCTTATTCCAATCAATTGAACTAGATTAGTCCAATTGATGATATCCAGATCCAAACCCTTATTTGTGTGATCCAGTTAGGTTCAATTCTGTATGATAATGGGATATATCATGATCTTTATCATCGACATCATCAAAATACCTTCCGATGGATCAGAACTTATTTTGATTCAAACAACTAGAATGATCGATCATCCAAATCATTCTAATTGCTCCCAAAATCCACCAATGATACCTAGCAGTATATGATGGCAACCCATCATAACTAAAAATGAACCTCTTGGTGTAGCTACCTGTGTGATTAAGTTCTTCTATCTTGAGCTCCAATCAGATTAGGGTTAAGGTGAACTCGTCAAACCCTAATTTTTGTCATATGATTTAATCATTCGATACAAGTCTGATGTGAAAATCTTAATAGAAACTCTTTCTATTATTTCACTTTGCTATGGCCATGGGCTTCAAAACTTGATTATCATGATCATCATGGGGCTACTCCTCATCCATCGAGGTTGATAGATTTTCTCTTGGTGCAATCCAATTCCTACAATGAACATGCTATAGCCAACATACATCTCAGGATTCTGAATGGCTAGGAGATTGAGTCATGGTGTAGTCAAACTATAACACCCTCAAGGTAAACTATCGATGCACCTCAGGTCAAAGAATCAGATATACTACTACAGCTTCGAGCTAGTCATCGACGAGAAGGTAGACTTTCTCATGACTGCTCGAGGTGGTCATGCTCAGTGCCCTTGTTCTCTAACGAGTATTTATACTCTCACTCCAGTATCTTTACACCATAGACTCAAGGCTCATCTACTATAAAAAAATGATTGTACACCAACCTTCTGGATCAATCACCATCCTCATGATGATTCTACGATCAGGAGCATTTTATGAGTTAATAATAAAAATTCTTGTCTTAAATTTTCAACTCTTGAAAATAAGAATTATCATTACCATTAACTCAAGGGATGTATCATAGACATTAAATACACATTTATGATAGAAAATAACCCATTTTATTATTTATAGTCAAAATTATAATTTTTCTCCTAGAAGTGTATTACAAGTATCAGTCAATTCTGGCTTCTAGGGCACATATATCTAACAGTCGGTGCATGAGTCAAGATGGGATTAATCCCTCCAAGTGTTGGAGCAATGCATCACTGTATTTTAATTTAGCATATTCTTAGTCGGGATAGTCCATATGATGGATGCTAAATTTTAAAATACAATGTGGATGAATTTTTAGGATTGGCAGTTAACCCTAGATCATCCTATGATTATCATGGTCAAGGGGATGAATTATACGATAACCATATGCCACAAGTTCATCAATGTTGTAGTATAACTATTTGATCTATCCAGATGTTGGGTACCATTACTAGATGGTCACATCGATTGGTACAAAAAATTAATTTCTGTGCTACTGGCTTAGAATTTGAATCTATGGGGTCACATACAATAGGAGTTTCCTACCTGATCTGATGGCTAATCATGATTGGATGTCCCACTAGATTGGAACTCAGTTATTATTAGAGGATTAATTAGCAATTAAATTACTGATTAACTTAATTTGATTAAGTGATGAGGAATTGATCAAGTAAAATTAAATTTGATTCAATTAGATTTGACCTGATTAGATCATGTGATGATCAGATCGCTATGGAAGATTCGACCTTGATATGATTAGGGGATGTGAAGGAAAAAATTTGTTTCCCAGATCATGTTCGTTTAGATCTGATTAGATAAAGAGAAATATTTTAAAAATTTTTTCTTAGGTCCAAATCAGATTTGAGATTCTTCAAATTTGGTTTTATTGATCTGATAAAATAAAATAAACATAAAATAAATTTAATTTAATTTAATTGTACCTTATTATGGATAATCCTATTACCTTGTGATGATCTCGATGTTTGCCTGAGGTTCTGGATGTTGCCACGCAAGTGCCTGGCCTCTACCGATATCCACTTGGATAGGATCTGGAGATCTTCTCCTTCTCAATCTGTACTCCAAAGATTAGATTTGGATCTGATCATGAAGATCTTCAAAACATCTTTTGAAGATCGGATGTTGTCTCTTGCAGTAGTTCTGCCTTCTTGCTTTCTTATCGTCTTTCTCTTGCTTGGATCGCACCAAACTGAAGTCCAAAACTTTTGGGCATGGAGAGGAGAGAGAGAATCTGAAGAAGGCATGAAGAAGGAGAGAGAGAGAGGCTATGTGGCATGGGCAAAGGGTAGAAGCTAACAATCTTAGGTGCTGACAGGGTTTATATAGATCCTACTGCGCCATGCAGTGCCACATTATCTCGGCCAATCATGGCTCTTTGTGTATCAGATCTAAATTTAATTGGTGGGATGACATCATCTAATCCAATCAGATTAAAGTCCCTCACAAACCTTCTTAGGTGGCGCCAAGACTGGTCAAAGAAGAGTTATTGGTGCCTCCCAAGTAGAGAGCAAGAAGCAACTGAAGTCCCATCCCTATAGGACTCCAATCTTTATCCTCTTTGGGCGCACACCTCCCTAGGCATGTGGCCCCTCCCTTTCCTCCTTTTAGTAGAGGGACAAAGCCCCATCTACTCTCCTATCGGTGCATGACACATGGGCAGTTGTCTAAGTGTCAAAGATCAACGTTTGACCAAAGTCAAAGAACAAGATTTAGTAGGTGACAGAAAATGGAAGATATTATCTTAAATTTATCTTATAAATTAAGACAACCCTTTTCTAACCTAAACAAGCTTCAGTCAGATCATGTAAAGATTTCTGAGTGAGCCCAAACACATTTGGTTTAGTCGAGATAACTTTTAATGATTGTTGAAGGAGAATATCAGGCTCAATCGTATGCTAGCATAATTTTCTTGAACCTAATTGAATCTTATTCAAATCAATTAAACTAGATTAATCCAATTGATGATATCCAGATCCACATTCTTGTTTGTGTGATCCAGTTAGGTTTAGTTTCGTATGGTAATGGGATATGTCATGATCTCTATCATTGTCATCATCGAAACACCTTTCGATGGATCAGAACTTTTTTGATTCAGACAACTAGTATGATAGATCATCCAAATCATTCTAATTGCTCTCAAAATCTACCAGTGACATCTAGCAGCATCGAAATTAAAAATGATCCTCTCGATGTGGTTACCTATGTGATTAAGTTCCTCTATCTTGAGCCCCGATCATATTAGGGTTAAGGTGATTTCGTCAATCCCTAATTTCCATCATATGAATTAATCATTTGATTCAAGTTCGATGTGAAAACTTTAATAGAAACTCTTTCTATCATTTCACTCTACCATGGTCATGGGCTTATGGACTTGATTCTTATGATCATCATAGGACTGCTCCTCATCTACCGAGGTAGATAAATCTCCTATTGGTGCAATCCAATTCCTACAATGAACATGCTATAGCCAACATACACCTTAGGGTTTCGAATGGCTAGGAGACTGAGTTATAGTGTAGTCAAACTATAACATCCTCAAGGTGAACTGCCGATGCACCCCAGGTCAAAAAATCAGACACACCATTGCAGCTTCGAGCTAGTCATTGACGAGAACGTAGACTTCCTCATGACTGCTCGAGGTGGTCACACTCAGTGTCCTCATTCTCTAATGAATACCTATACTCTTACTTCGATGTCTCCATACCATAGACTCAAGACTCATCTATCTTAAAGAAGCAATCGTACACCAATCTTTCGGATCAATCACCATCCTCATGATGATCCTACGATCAGAAGCATTTTATGAGTTAATAATGAAAATTCATGTCTTAAATTTTCAACTCTTGAAAATAAGAATTATCATTACCATTAACTCAAGGGATGTATCACAGACACTAAATACACATTTGTGATAGAAAATAATCCATTTTATTATTTATAGTTAAAATTACAGTCCCTAGAAGTGTATTACAAGTGTCAGCCAATTCTGGCTATTAGGGCACATTTATCTAACAAATTTCCACTTGACCTAAGGTCAATTGGCTACAAATCTAAGTCTCATCTTCTCAAGGTGGGCTTTGATCATTTGCTGGCCTAATGGCTTTATAAGTGGATCTACCGTATTATCTATGGAGTCGACTCTCTTGACCTCGACATAACCCTTCTCGAGGTAATCGCAGATGAGGTGGTATCGCTGCTCGATGTGCTTGGATTTTTGATAAGATCTAGGCTCGTTAGTAAGGCTTATGGCATCATTGTTGTCGTAGTAGGGAGAAATGGCATCTGTTGGCATCACTCTAATTTCTATAGTGAATTTCTTGTACTAGAATGCCTCCTTCGTAGCTTCTGATGCAGCGATATACTCTACTTCCATGGTGGAATCTGCTATCACTATCGACTTGGAGACTTTTCAACTGATAGAACCACCATTACACACAAATAGACTCCCAGATGTCGACTTTCGATCATCTATATCGGACATAAAATATGAGTCTGATACCCTTGGACTTGGAGTTCTCTATTACCAAAAACCAACAACATATCCTTAGTTCTTCTCAAGTACTTAAGGATACATTTCATAGAAGTTCAGTGTTCTTCGCTTGAATTTGACTGATATCTGCTCGTGACACTCACAGTATGGGCTATATCAAGTCGTGTATATAACATGGCATACATGAGGCTTCCTATTGCTGAAGCATAAGAGATCTTGCTCATGCGTTCAATCTCCTCAGGTGTGTTGGGACACAATTTCTTGGAGAGGTGAATGCCATATCTGAAGAGTACCAATCCCCTCTTGGAGTTTTCCATGCTAAACCTCTTTAGCATTTTCTCTATGTACATCTTCTATGAAAGACCTAGCATCCTACTCGGTCTATCTCTATAGACCTTAATTCCTAAAATGAAGGATGCTTCTTCTAGGTCTATCATGGAGAATTCTTTTGATAACCATATTTTAACTATGGTCAACATGGGAATATCATTTTCAATAAGTAGGATATCATCCACGTACAGTACAAAGAAGATAATAGCGCTCCTACTAATCTTTTTGAAAATACATGGTTCCTCCTTATTTTTGATGAAACTAAATAATTTGATCACATCATTAAAATGAGTATTCCATCTCTGAGATGCTTGCTTAAGTCCATATATAGACCTTTATAGCTTGCATACTTTGTGATCAGCTTCACTGGATGTGAAACTTAGTGGCTATTCCATATAGGTAACTTCCTCAAGGTATCCATTTAAGAATGTTGTTTTCACATTCATTTGCCATATTTCAAAATCGAAATAGGTTGCAATAGCAAGCAATGTGTAGATAGACTTTAGCATAGCTACTAGCAAAAATGTATCCTGATAGTCAATGCCTTCGCACTGACTATACCCTTTTGCCACTAATCTAGCTTTAAATGTCTTCACATTCCTATCTGCACCAATTTTTCTCTTATTGATCCATTTACACCCAATAGGTACTATACCTTCTAGTGGATCTACCAAGGTCCAGACTTGGTTTGAGTACATTAAGTCAATTTCTGACTTCATTGCCTCTAACCATTTTTCAAAGTCGATATCTGATATCGTCTCATCATAGGTATTGAGATCATCACCATGAACCCCATTACCTATGAGGAACATTTTCTCTACTTTCTTTAAGATGGTACCTAAGTATCTCTCAGGGAGACGAGAAACCCTTTCTGATCTACAAGGTGGAGGAGGTAGTGATTGTATTGGCTCAACCTGATTTAGTTCCATAGGGTCCTTAGCTCATTGCTCTTATGAGACTTTCTCCTTAAGCTTGATCTGCTTTCCAATACTGCTATCTTGAATAAACTATTTTTCAAGAATGATGGCATGCTGACTCATAATCACATTATGGTCTTCTAGAATGTAGAAATAATATCCTAATGACTCTTTAGGATATCCTATAAATCGAGCTCTAAAGGACCTAAAATCTAACTTGTCCGTTTGTTATCTTTTGACATGAGCCAGGCAACCCCAAATTCTGAGATGACTCAGACTTGGTTTCTTACCATGCCATATCTCATATGGTATGGTAGGAATGGTTTTAGAGGAAACCCTATTCAATAAATATATTACAGTTAACAAACTATGTTTCCAAAGAAAATCAAAAAGGTCTGTGAAGCTCATCATGGATCAGACCATATCTAATAGGGTTCGATTCCTCCATTCTAAAATTAAATTGGATCTCTCACCATTTGCACAAATTGGATTCTTAATTGGATCTCTCACCGTATCCAAAATATTGAGCCCAATCCATCCTCCAGCCCATAGCATCCAATGCCTAATAGATATGGTTGCATCTTCCCGATGCAACTGAACCACTATAACCAGCCAAGAACAATCAACCCCAGAAAAGGCTCGCATATCTACAATGGTGGAAGACCTTAGATTTAATATTTTCTTAGGAAGATTTGATTTAGGTCTCTTTAAACATGACTTGACATAGTCATAACCATTATGACTAACCTAGTGGCATGGGTTAGCTCGGATTATTAGCCACTTTAGATCAGAACTGAGTCAACAAATATGGCTAGGTAAGTGAGACCGATGGAAGGGATGTGCCATTAAGTCGACAAGAATGCATTCGAATCGAGTAGCTCCTAATTAAAAATCAATCGATCGTATCTGCCAAACTTACCTTAGATACCAAATTATTGAGCCAGAACCAATCGAATTAGCCTACAATCTAGACTCTAACCACTGAGCCTAATTAGGTCTTAACTTGATCGATCACTCATGTGACTCGACCTTGACCCAGACTTAATCCTATTAGGCTGGTCAATTTAAGCACTCTTGATCCCATCTAACTGACTCTTGATTCGATTTAATCAACTGCTAGACCTAATTGAGCTACCCAAGCTCGAACCCAATTTTATGAATATGTCTTAGATCTAAAAATTCTTAATTTTAGACTTAATATATTTCATAATCTTAATTCTTAATTAAGTTTAGGATTTATAAATAAAACATGTAAATAAAATCCTAGGGTTTCAGGATCTAGAATTTTATAGAAAATAAGTTTTTAATTTCTTATTAAGGATGAATGCACAGCACCCCTACACATCATAAGAATACCCCATCGAATGGAAGGAGAGGATCTTGAAATCCTTCTTTGTTCTTATGACCAGACGGCTAAGGGGAATACCTCGATCAGAAATATAATGAATCTACAAAACTAGTTAGATCTACATATATATTATATATATATAATTGATCTAACATAAAAATATGTCTTGCATACATCTCATGTATCATATAATGCATATTTTTAGATCTAAATTATTTTATAAACATCTAAAAATAAAATTTATATTTGATCATATCAAATTAAATTTATTCTAGATAACTTTGTAGAACTATTCTACTACTAGTCTAAACATGCATCTATCATATCTCATATGAACAAAATTAAATAAATTTATTTTTTATTTTTTGAGTCTAATTATAGTATTTATAATATCAAAAAATAGTAAATAAATAGATCTAAAAGTTATAATTAATTAAATTAAAATTATGATGATGTTAGACTACATATAGAATAATTCTATTCCTAGTCTAGACATGCATCTCATACATCTTAGATCTAAATTATTTAATTTTAATTTTTTAATTTTAGATCTACTAAAATCTCATGTGACATCTAAAATTATGTAATTATTAGATCAAAAATATAATAAAATCAGATCTAATTAATTATGGAATCTGGCTCTGATACCAGTTGAAGGAAAAAATTTATTTTTCGGATCAGGTTTGTTCAGATCTGATTATATCAAGAAAAATATTTTAAAAATTTTTTTTAGATCTAAATTAGATTTGAGACTCTTCAAATCTAATTTTATTAATCTAATAAAATAAAATAAAAATAAATTAAATTAAATCTAATTTAATTGTACCTTATTATGGATAATCTTATTATCCTATGATGATCCCGATGTTTGCCTTAGGTTCTGGATGTAGCCATGCAAGCGCCTGACCTTTATCGATATCCACTTAGGTAGGATCTAGAGATCTTCTCCTTCTCAATCTGTACTCCAAAGATCAAATTTGGATCTAATCATGAAGATCTTCAAAACATCTTTTGATGATCGGGTGTTGTCTCTTGCAGCAGTGTTGCCTTCTTGCTTTCTTGTCGCCTTTCTCTTGCTTGGATCGCACCAAACCGATGCCCAAAACTTTTGGGCATGGAGAAGAGAGAGAGAATCTAAAGGAGGTCAGGAGAAATAGAGAGAGGGGCTATGTGGCATGGGCAAAGGGCAGAAGCTCACAATCTTAGGCACAGACAGGGTTTATATAGACCCTCCTATGCCATGCAGTGCCACATCATCCCGGCCAATCATTGCTCTTTGTGCAATCAGATCTAAATCTGATTAGTGGGATGATATTATCTGATCCAATTAAATTAGAGTCCCTCACAAACCTCCTTAGGTGGCACCAAGACTGGTCAAAGAAGAGTCTTTGGCGCCACCCAAGTAAAGAGCAAGAAGCAACTGGAGTCCCATCCGTATGGGACTCCAATCTTTATCCTCTTTGGGTGTATGCCTCCCTAGGTGTGCACCCCCTTCCTTTTCTTCTTTTAGTAGGGGGATAAAGTCCCATCTACTCTCCTATGGGTGCACGACACATGGGCATTTGTCTAAGTGTCAAAGGTCAATATTTGACCAAAGTCAAAGAACAAGATTTAGCAGATGATGGAAAATGGTAGGTATTATCTTAAATTTATCTTATAAATTAAGACAATCCTTTTTTGACCTAGACAAGCTCCAATCAAACAATGTAAAGATTCTGAGTGATCCCAAACACATTTGGCTCAGTCGAGACAACTTTTAATGATTGTTGAAGGAGAATATCAGGCTCAATCGTGTGCTAGCACGATTTCCTTGAACCTAATTGAATCTTATTCAAATCAATTGAACTGGATTAGTCCAATTGATGATATCCAAATCTAAATCTTTGTTTGTGTGACCTAGTTAGGTTTAGTTCCATATGGTAATGGGATATGTCATGATCTCTATCATTGCCATCATCGAAACATCTTCCGATGGATCAGAACTTTTTTGATTCAGACAACTAGTATGATCGATCATCCAAATCATTCTAATTGCTCCCAAAATCTACCAGTGACACCTAGCAGCATATGGTGGTAGCCCATCAAAACTAAAAATGAACCTCTCAGTGCAGTTATCTATGTGATTAAGTTCCTCTATCCTAAGCTCCGATTAGATTAGGGTTAAGGTGATTTCATCAATCCCTAATTTTCGTCATATGAATTAATCATTCAATTCAAGTCCGATGTGAAAACTCTAATAGAAACTCTTTCTATCATTTCACTCTACCATGGCCATGGGCTTATGGACTTTATTCTCATGATCATCATAGGGCTGCTCCTCATCTACCGAGGTAGATAGATCCCCTATTAGTGCAATCCAATTCTTACAATGAACATGCTATAGCCAACATACACCTCAGGATTTTGAATGGCTAGGAGATTGAGTTATGGTGTAGTCAAACTATAACACCCTCAAGGTGAACTATCGATGCACCTCAGGTTAAAGAACTAGATACACCACTGCAGCTTCAAGCCAGTCATTGACGAGAAGGTAGACTTTCTCATGACTGCTCGAGGTGGTCATGCTCAGTGCCCTCATTCTCTAACGAGTACATATACTCTCGCTCTGGTATCTCTACACCATAGACTCAAGACTCATATATCCTAAAGAAGTGATCGTATACCAATCTTTTGGATCAATCACCATCCTCATGATGATCGTACAGTCGGAAGCATTTTATGAGTTAATAATGAAAATTCATGTCTTAAATTTTTAACTCTTAAAAATATAAATTATCATTACCATTAACTTAAGGGATGTATCACAGACACTTTCAAATACACACTGTGATAAAAAATAATCCATTTTATTATTTATAGTAAAAATTATAATTTTGCCCTTAGATGTGCATTACAAGGATTAGCCAATTCTGACTTCTAGGGCACACATATCTAATAGGATGGACCTAATTAATTTCTAATTTGATTAGAAGTTTATTGGTTTGGGTTAAGCCTAATTTGGTTGAATTTAATCTGATCTAATTGGATCCAGATAAATTAGTTTGGATGAAACCAATTTGAACCAAGTCAAATGGTTTTTGATTTTTGAATCAAATCTTCCTGCATCATGGTACTTTGACCCATTCTTTTTCTCTACGCACATTATGAATATGTGTGGGATTTCTCCATGCCAGAAGAGAGTTTGCGCCCTCCATCATTTTGCTTTTGACCTAATCCAGGGGTTGGACTAGTTCAAACTAAGTTGAATTTTGAATTCAACTTGGTTGGTTCGAAGTTCAAACCTCCTAACTCCCTGCACCTTATCCACTCCCTACACCATTCTCCTTTTGTCGCACTTTTTTTTATGCAATTTCCCAGAGAGAGGCACACAAAAGGAGAGTCCTTCTATGTGCTTCTAACCTGTGTGGGTGCAAGAATGGGATAAGAAGTATTTGAATTCAAGTTAAGAGGTTGAAACCTCCTAACCTCCAATCCTTATCCTACCATCTCGGGTCACCCATTTTAAAATGGGATTTTTTATTGATGTGCATTTTGGATGCATGAGAAATCTGAGAGGGGTATGCATGAGGAAGAGAGAGTTTTTGTGAGTGATTTCCATGAGATAGAAATTAGAGAGGGGCGATCTCTTTTGGCATGAGATTTTTCAAAGAGAGAAGAGGGTCAAGATTCTTATGGGTGAGTGCAGAATCCTAGAGTTGGGACTCTAAATTTTGGGTGGAGAGATTGAGCGCTATAAGTGCTAGATCATCATCAATTTTTCATCACCACCTCATTAACCTCCATTGATCATTTTCCATCCTTCTAGAGAATCCAAAAGTTTTAGAAGCAAACCGTCGATCAGATTGATAGAGATTGGTTGTTGAAGTCCCCGATGAGGAGCTAGCACTCTAGAGGGACTGATCAGGACCAGAAGCTCCATGTGGACTCACCATAGAGGCCGAACATGTGTGTGGATATAGTGCAATTGAAGAGCGTATTTTGATGGATTCAAATTGTGGAGTTCATCTATCCGCGCTCAGGTACTATGTTCTGAATATAGATCGATCAGCAAATATGATTTGCTCATCGAATGCATTTTATTTTTTTGATTCATATTAACATGTCAAAGATTCTGAGTAGGATTTTATGATTAGATCATAGCATACATAGAATTAATATAAATTAATTTTGCTTCCACTGTAATAAATTTTGAAAAAAGTTTCGAAAAGCATGCTAACAATCCTACTAAATTTTCTTCAAATAGTATCAGAGCAAGGATTGCTCGACAAGCTTAATATGTAAATTAGAAAGATTTAATGTGTAACATAATGATCACATGAACTATAGGTTGTCCTGCTATATGGTTTATCCCTTACAGTGGAGAGGTTGTCTTAGTATGTTGCAATCTATAACTTTGATCATAAAAATTTTAGATGTGATCTAATGAATCCTTATGATATATTTTGAATTACTTTTAATCTAAATTTTATCATGAATTTATGTTTAAATTAGATTTAAATATTTTATGATTTTTATGTAATGTACATAGGCTTAGATTAAACCTGAATAGAATCTTGTGAAGGTTCTATTTGCTGGTCGAGCCGGCTATCTTAGAAATCGAGTCAGATTGACTAGCGTGTCAGTCTGAAATGGCTCTTTGGCCTTCTATTTGGGCCAGCTCGATCAGGAATTGAGCTGACTCGACTTCTATTTGGGCTGACTTGGATGGGATCCGAGCCAGCTCGACTAAAAGATGGCCTTTGGGGCTTCTGTTTGAGACGGTTGTCTCAAGTAATGGGCTAACTCAACGTCGGCTCAGGCTGGCTCGGATCCGCCAGCTCGATAGAATGAAAGCTTGCGGGCTTTTGCTCGAGCCGGCTGTCTTAGGCAATGGACTGACTCAACGTCTACTTGGGCTGGCTCAGATGGGATTCGAGCAAGCTCGACTGAGAAGCTAGCTGAAGCTATTCAATGACTATTTTTAAGTGTTCTAACCTACAACTAGTGCTTATTTGTGAAATAAACTAACCCATTTTTGAAATGAGTTGACCTATTTGGTGAAATAGTGCTGTGTTGTAAAGAATCTTTCAAAACTCAAAATTATTTTTGAAATGTCGAATCCCAATCCATCAGCCTAAAACTTAATTAAAAAAATTTAGTGTTGTCTAGTTAGATCTAGAATTATGAATTAAAGATCTAAGACAATTGGATAATACTGTGGGTTAAAGGGTTAGATGAATTAGGTCCATTAATTGAATTAGACCTAAGGTTAATTAAAGAATGGATTAATCTAGAGTAGTTGATCAAATCTAACCATGTGTTGACTTAGATTAGGTCAAGAACACTCTAGACTCAACTTCAATAGTTGTAGTTGAATGAGTCCATGTCTTTAATAAGACTAAGATGGACTTAATTCATGGCCAAGTGATCTAGCCCAAAATTACTTGGTTGATCTGATTAAACCTAGCTAACCGATTGGTGTCTAAGGTAAGTTTGGTAGTTTAGACTAGTAGTTTTTGATTGGGAGCTACTCATACTGATTCGATCTTTGACGAGTTAATGGCATATCCCTTCCACTGATCTCACTTACCTGGCCGATATGGTCAATTAGGATTTGGTTAAATCACTTAGTGATTCGAGCTGATCCATGTCACTAGGAATCAGTTTGACTGATTTCAATTTAGTAAGACTGAATTAGATGCCCATGGACTAAAATTGATTTTAGTCCTGATCAATTGACTTGGTGAAGTCAATGGGAGGATTTGACTTGCTGAAGTCAGTGGAAGAAATATGGTCCATATCTTTTCTATCTCAAATCATAAGTAAATTAAATCTTCTAAATTATTAGATCCTTAAAATGATAAGATTATGAGGATAACCGAGTCATAGCCTCCCATTAGGATGGATAGTAACGAGTCCAATTTTCTGGATGGACATTGGAGGTGAATTATTATCTATCATATGATGATTAGATTGCACTCTCTTAATGATGATCAGGTTAGCCAGAGCTTTCCTCGGACCTTATTATCATTAGTTTGATGCATCGAAGTCAATTATATTAATGGTTGGACCTAACTAGACCTTTTTAGTAGAGGCCATAGCCTACTGAATTGGCTTCTAAGGCAAAATTTAATTATTGAAAATTGTTTGAAGAAATAATTGATTGTGAACCTACCTGTAGATACACGTAGGTTAGCCAAAGCTTTTCTCGGATCCGTTTGTAGTCTATGTGGATTTCAGTACCCACTAAGGAATTAGTGTAACTCCTTGAATTGAAGGTAGAGACTATGATTCATTTAAAAATAGTAGGAGGGCCTTTAGACTAAAGTCAAAATCTATAGGCTTAATTAATTCAAGTACTAATAAGATTTCATATTTTTCTTTCAAATAAATAGAATGGCTAGTGTATGTCTGCTTCGTTCACTGTTAGATAGTGACAAGCATTTAGGATCTATGAATGAGGAGTCTAGTGTTAACCCTAATTAGGCAGACCCAAAGAAAAATTATCCTCTTGATCTAAATAGACTAAATAGGAGAAATTAGCAAGTGGTTGCTAATCAAGACTATTATATGATAACACCTTATAATTTTTTCATATGTGATACATCTACCTAGGTATTAGATACTGGGAGTCCAATTCATATATGCAATTCATTACATGGACTTCAAATTGATAGAAAGTTTGAGAATAGTGATAGATTTCTTAATGTTGGGGATGCAAGTAAAGTTTCAGTCCTAGCATTAAAAATTCTTAAGCTATTTTTCAAAAATAATAATGTTGTTTTAAGTAATTATCATTATTGTCCATCTTTTATGATGAACATAATATCTGTTGAACTTTTGGCGCAGGATGGTTACTATTTGTCAATAAAAAAAAATTATTGTGATATCATTATGAATGGTATTATAGTAATACAAGGATAATTATGAAATGGCATTTATATTTTATCACAGCCTGTTAGTATAATGTACACATCTAATAAATATTCAAAACTAGATAATATCACTGATGCTTATCTTTGGCACTGTCGACTAGATCATATAAATAATAATAGGATCAACAGGTTAGTCAAAGAGCATATCCTTGACATTGATGATTGTAAATCATTAAATACCTGTGAGTCCTATCTTCTTGGTAAGATGATCAAATCATCTTTTACTGAAAAGGATGAATAGGCCACTGATCTTCTAGGTCTAGTACATACTGATGTATGTGGACCTATAAGCACATGTGCTAGAGATGGGTTTTACTACTTCATTATGTTTACTGACAATCTATTTAGGTATGAATACATCTATCTTATGAAGAATAAATCTAATTTATTTAAAATATTCAAATGATATCGAAATAAGGTAAAAAAAACTTGGAAAGAGTATTGAAATACTTCGATCCAATCGAGGAGGTGAATATCTTTCCAACAAGTTTTTGACATATCTAGGAGAGAATGGAATTCTCTCACAATGGACCCCTCCTAGAACACCACAACATAATGGTGTATCCAAAAGGAGGAACCAGACCCTGTTGGACATGGTTCGGTCCATGATGGGATTTGCGAGTTTGCCAATTTTATTCTAGTGGTATGCACTTGAGACTGCTTGTTTTATTTTGAACAATATTTCGAGCAAGTATGTTGTAAAGATTCCATATAAGATATGAACTGATCGTAAGCCAACACTCACTTGCCCTAGGGTTTTGGGATGTCCAACTTATGTAAAATATTTATAGCCAGAAAAGCTTGGACCTAGGTTTGATAAATGCTTATTCATAGGGTACCACAAGGAAACTAGGAGTTATTACTTCTATCTTGCTGAAGAGCAAAAGATGCTTGTCAGCAATAGGGCAGTCTTTTTGGAAAAGATGTTTCTTATGGAAGGAATAGCTGCCTCTAATGTTAAGCTTAGTGAAGTTCGATAGGTAGAAGAACCGACACATTCTAATGAACCTACAGAACTGGATTTGATAAGATCAAATCTAGAGCCCATTGAAGAGGCACCCTTGAGGAGATCCAATAGAGTACCACATCAATCGAATAGATACTATAATTTTTAGTTTGGGATGGTGATCCTATTGAACTCAATAAGAATGATGAGGATCCGATCAGTTACATGGATGCCATGCAGAGGTCTGACTCTGGTAAGTAGCTAGAAGCCATGAAGTCCAAAATGGAATCCATGAAGGTCAATAGTGTATGGACATTAGTTGATCCACTTAAAGAGATAAAATTCATTGGATGTAAGTAGATTTTCAAAAGAGAAAGGAGCGTAGATGGGAAGGTGAAAATCTATAAGGCCCATCTGGTTGCCAAGGGATATCGTTAGTGTTATGGTATTGACTATGATGAGACATTTTCTTTAGCGACAATGCTCAAGTCCATTCAGATTATGCTTGCGATAGCAGCATACCTAGACTATGAGATTTGATAAATGGATGTGAAGATGGCTTTTCTTAATAGAGAGCTAGATGAAGAGGTGTGTATGATACAGCCTGAGGGGTTCACATCTATAGACGAGTCCAAGATGTGTAGGCTTCAAAGATCCATCTATAGATTGAAGCAGGCAACTCAGAGTTGGAACATGCATTTTGATAAGATGATCAAAATATATGGCTTTGTTAAGAATAAAAAGGAACCCTGCATGTACAAATGGACTAATGATTTTGTAGTTATATTTCTTGTATTGTATGTGGATGATATTCTCTTAATCGAGAATAACATCCCTGCATTATAGGGAATAAAGGTTTGGCTATCATCGCAATTCTCCATAAAGAACTTAGGAGAAGCTTCCTACATTCTATGGATGAAGATCTATAGGGATAGATCTAAAAGATTGCTTGGATTCTTCCAATCCACGTACATTGATACCATGCTAAAGAGGTTCAGCATGAAGAATTTCAAGAAGGACTATCTCTAGATAGGCCATGAAATTTTTCTTTTGAAGAGGGATTGTCCGATAACTCCTTAAGAGAGAATATATGAGTAGAATACTATATGCTTTGACAGTAGGTTCTATTATGTATGCCATGATGTGTATGAGACCAGACGTAGCATACTCACTAGGGGTAGTGAACAGATACTAGTCTGATCCAGGTGAAAATCACTAGAAGGTTGTGAAGATAATCCTAAAGTATTTGAGAAATACCAAGGACCAGTGGCTCATCTATGGAGATACTGACTTGAAACTTATGGGATACACTAATTTTAGTTTTCAGTTAAGTCATGATGACAGTAAGAGTATGTCAGGTTATGTGTTTATCCTGAGTAGTGGAGTAGTTTACTGGAAGAGTTCCAAGCAATACACTATGATCGATTCTATATGTGAGATGGAGTACGTTGCGACATCTGATGCTATGAAGGAAGCTATGTGGCTATGGAAGTTCATCGACAAGTTGAGAGTAGCACCCTCCTTGGATGGTTCGATTCTGCTTTACTATGATAGCACTGGAACCATAGCTTAAAGAGAAGGAGCCGAAGGCACATCAGCACACCAAATATATTTTGCGTCATTACCACTTTGTACGAGAAAACATAGAGTGAGATGACGTCGAGCTTCAAAAGATCGACAGAAAGAAAAATGTGGCAGACCCATTTATTAAAGCTCTCAAAATCAAATAATTTGATAATCATAAATGAAAGATGGGTATTCGATACTGTTCTAAGTGGCTTAGTCTAAGTGGGAGTTGTTGAAAAATATATTCTAAAGTCAATCATCTAAGTTGTAGATGGTTGAGCTAAATATAATTTATACTTAAATTTTAATTGAATAAAATTATTATTCTCGTAATTTCATCATCTTGTGCATCTTCTTATAATGAACTCTTTGTGATGAAGTCCATAGGACTATTTAGACTCGACAAAGAAGGATTTATCATTTAGTCCTTAAACTGATCGTGACCAAATGATACATTGTAACTTAGGATGACAACGTTAATCAAGAGTAAGTCATTATGTGCCTTAAGTGATGTTTGTCCTCTTAACCAAGAAGCATGGTGGTGCTGTTATGGCATGCAGGTAAAATGTAGGGGTACATTTCACTGATCATGATCCAACTATAGAGCTCTCTTCTGCCAAGATTGCTCGCAAAGAATTTGGGTATATATGTCCCTCAGACCTGAGATCACCATGGTGACTTGCAAGCAACTCACTATACCTAGGAACTAGACTACCTAAATTTCTAATTCAGTGATGGAAGGCTACTGGGTGCAGTCAAATACTTGACTTATCGGTGCGTGAGTCAAGATGGGATTGACCCCTCTAAGTGTTGAAGCAAGTGCATCACTATTTTTCAATTTAGCAAATCCTCGACTGGGGTAGTCCATATGATGGATGCTGAATTTTGAAATACAATATGGATGAATTTGTAGGGTTGGCAGTTAATCCTAGATCATCCTATGAGCATCGTGGTTAATGGGATGAATTATATGGTAACCATATACCATAGGTTCGTCAATGTTGCATTATGACTATTCAACCTATTCAGACGTTGGGTACCAATGCTAGATAGTCACATCGATTGATACAAAAAATTAGTTTCTGTGCAGTAGGCTTAGGATTTATACCTATGGGGTCACATACAATAGAAGTTTTCTATCTGATCCGATGGCTAATCATGACTGGATGTCCCACTGGATTGGAACTTAGTTATTACTTAAGGATTAATTAGTAATTAGATTGCTGATTAGCTCAATTTGATTGAGCAATGAGGAATTGATCAAGTCAAATTGAATTTGATTCAATTAAGTTTGACCTGATCAGATCATGTGATGATCTAATCGTTATGAGAGATTCGATCTTGATATGATTAGAGGATGGACCTAATTAATTTCTAATTTGATTAGAAGTTTATGAAGAAAAAATGCTATTTTTTGGTACAAGATCGTTCAGATATGAAGGAATATTTTAAAATTTTTTTTTAAGATCATAATTAGATTTGAGACATCTTGGATCTCATCCTTTAAGATCTGATATTAATATTAAAATAAAATTAAATCTAATTTAATTTCATATCTTTATTTTGGGTAATTAGATTATCCTATGATGATCCTGATTTGTCCTGAGGTTCTGGAAGGAGCCACGCACATGTCTGGCCTCTACTAGTATCCACTTGGATAGGATCAAGATGTTTTCTCCTCGTGAATCTTTTTTCTAAAGATCAGATCTAGATCTGATCTAATGAACCTTCGAAATAACTTCTGAAGGCAGCTTGTCCGTCTCACGAACACCATCGCATAGATGCTGAACTCTTCATAAATTAGATTGGATCTTCTTCTTTGATTTGTGCCCAACCTTTGGCATATGGAAGAAGGGGAGAAAGAGGATCTGTGGGGGCATGGAAGATGGAAGGGGCAGCAGCATATGGACATGGCAATCAGAATTCTTCAAGGGCCTTATGCATAGGTATTTATATGCAAGTTCCTTGCACCATCTAGACTCCTAAGTGATCAAGCAACTCATTTGCTTGATCATCTAGGACTCCAATCTGATAACCAATGTTGCCCACCTAATCTTCATCAGGTTTTCCCACCCAAAACTCCTCCCAAATTGGCATGAAGAAAGGATAAGGAGGAGTCCATGGCGCATGGGACTCCTCTCTTTAAGAGTTTGATCTAAATCAAACTCTATTAGAAACCAAATCTAGGTACCACAAAAAAATATAAAATTAGGCTCACCCAAAGTATGACTTGAGCTCAATCACATATCCAAAAATCAGATTAAAATGATTTCTAGAGAATTTTTCAAAAGCATCTGATCAGGTGACCCTCAATTCTCTCAAATAGGTCAACTTTTGACCCTAGTCCATTTGCACTATGAATGAATTTAATTTCTATAATTAATCTAACCAAGATAGGTTCTAGTCAGATAAAAATAAACTCATTTAAGATATAAGAATGAGTCAAATCAAATTTGACTCAGTTGCGTAAATCAGAAAGATTATGTAAGGAGAAAGTCAGTCTCAATCGTGTGCTAGCATGATTATCTTGAACCTGATTGGATCTAATCCAAATCAATCAAACTGGATTAGCTTAATTGATGATATCCAAACCCAAATCCTTATTTGTGTGATTCAGTTAGATTTAGTTTTGTATGGTAATAAGACATGTCGCGATCTCTATCATTGACATTATGAAAACATCTTTTGATGGACCAGAACTTTTTTGATTCATACAATTAAAATGATCGATCATCAAAATCATTCTAACTACTTCAAAAATCCACCAGTGACACCTAGCAATATATGATGGCAACCCATCAGAACTGAAAGTGAATCTCTCGATGCAATTACCTGTGTGATTGTGTTCTTCTATCTTAAGCTCCGACTGGATTAGTGTTAAGGTGAACTTGTCAAACCCAATATCTATCATATGAATTAATCATTCGATTCAAGTCCAATGTAAAATTCTGATAGAAACTCTTTCTATCATCTTCACTCTGCCATGGCCATGGGCTTAAGGACTTAATCTCATGATTATCATAGGGCTACTCCTCATCTACCGAGGTAGATTGATCTTCTATTGGTGCAATTCAATTTCTACAATGAATATGCTATAGCCAACATACACCTCAGGATTTTGAATGGCTAAAAAATTGAGTTATAGTATAGTCAAACTACAACATCCTTAAGGTTAAGTATTGATGCATCTCGGGCCAAAGAACCATACACACCACTGCAACATCGAGTCAGTCATCGACGAGAAGGTGGACTTCCTCATGACTACTCGAGGTGGTCATGCTCAGTATCCTCATTCTTTAACGAGTATTTGTACTCTCACTCTGATATCTCCACACTATAGACTTAAGATACATCTATCCTAAGAAAGCGATCATATATCAATCTTTCGGATCGATCACCATCCTCGTAATGATCTTACGGTCAGGAGCAGTTTATGAGTTAATTATGAAAATTCATATCTCAAATTTTTAACTCTTGAAAATATGAACTATCATTATCATTAACTCAAAGGATGTATCACAGACACTTTAAATACACACTATGATAGAAAATAATTTTTTTATTAATTTATAGTCAAAATTATAAAATTATGCTTAGAAGTGTATTACAAGTGTCAGCCAATCTAGCTTCTAGAGCACACATCTAATAATTTATTGGTTTGGGTTAAGCCTAATTTATTTAGATTTAACTTGATCTAATTGGATCCAGATAAATTGGTTTGGATGAAATCAGTTTGAACCAAGTCAAATGGTTTTTGATTTTTGAATCAAATCTCCCTGCACCATGGTACTTTGACCCATTCTTTTTCTCTATGCACATTATGAATGTGCTTGGGAATTCTCCATGCTAGAAGAGAGTTTGCGTCCTCCATCTTTCTACTTTTAACCTGGTCCAAGGGTTGGACCAATTCAAACTAAGTTGAATTTTGAATTCAACTTGGTTGGTTAGAAGTTCAAACCTCCTAACTTCCTGCACCTTATCCACACCCTATGCCATTCTTCTTTTGTCGCATATTTTTTTTGTGTGAGTTCCTAGAAAGAGGTGCATAGAAGGAGAGTCCTTCTACATGCTTCTCACCTATGTGGGTGCAGGAATGGGATAAGAGCATTTAAATTCAAGTTAAGAGGTTGAAACCAACTAACCTCCAATCGTTATCCTACCATCTTAGGTCATCCATTTTAAAATGGGACTTTTTTGTGGGCATGCATTATAGATGCGTGAGAAATTTAAGAGGGGTATGCATGAGGAAGAGAGAGATTTCGTGAGGGATTTCTCTGAGATAGAAATTAGAGAGGGGCGATCTTTTTTAACATGAGGTTTTTCGAAGAGAGAAGTGGGTCAAGATCCTTATGGGTGAGTGCAGAATCCTAGAGTTGGGACTATAGATTTTGGGTGAAAAGATTGAGTGCTGTGACTGCCAGATCTTCAATGGTTTTCCATCACCACCTCTTTAACCTCCATAGATCATTTTCTAGCCTTTCAAAGTGTCCAAAAGATCTAGAAGTGGACCATCAATCAGATCGATGGAGATTAGCTGTCGAAGGTCCTGACAAGGAGCTAGCACTCTAGAGGGGTTGATTAGGACCAAGGGCTCCGTGTGGACTCACCATAGAGGTCGGATATGTGTGTGGCTATAGTGTGATAGGAGAGCATCTTTTGGTGGATTTAGATTATGGAGTTCATCTATCCGCACACAGATACTATGTTCTCAACATAGATCGGTCAGCATATATGATTTGCTGATTGAATGTATTTTATTTTTCTCATTCATATTAGCATATCAAAGATTCTGAGTAGGATTTTATGATTAGATCATAGCATGTGTAGAATTAATGTAGATTAATTTTGCTTTTATTACAATAAATTTTGAAAAAAGTTTTGAAAGCATACTAACAATCCTGCTATGTTTCTTTCGCAAAAAACCAGACATACCACTGCAGCATCGAGCCAGTCATCAATAAGAAAGTAGACCCTTATGACTGCTCGAGGTGGTCATACTTTGTATCCTCATTCTCTAATGAGTACTTATACTCTCACTCTAGTGTCTCCATACCGTAGACTCAAGACTCATCTATCCTAAGGTAGCGATCGTACACCAATCATTCGGATCGATCACCATCCTCATGATGATCCTACGGTTAGGAGCAATTTATGAGTTAATTATAAAAATTCAGGTCTTAAATTTTCAACTCTTAAAAATATGAATTATTATTATCATTAACTCAAATGATGTATCACAGATACTTTAAATACACACTATGATGGAAAATAATTATTTTATTAATTTATAGTCAAAATTATAAAATTATCCTTATTAGTGTATTATAAGTGTTAGCTAATCTAGCTTCTAGGACATACATCTAACATCTTTTCCTCTAATTTTTGAGCATGTGATTGAGCTTGAGTCCTACTTTGGGCATGCCCAATTTGGTGAATTTTGGTGGTGCCTACATTGGGTTAAATCAGAATTTGATTTGGATTAAATTCTAGAAGGAAGAGTCCTTCATGCCTTGGACTCTTTCTTATCCTTTCATATCACCACTTTTGGGAGTGTTTTGGATGACTAAAACATTGATGGTGATCAGTGTTTGGTGTGGAGAATAGGCCTAGTGTCCATAATGTTCAAGCAAGCTAGGTGCTTGATGCATTAGGACACTAAGTTGGTGCAGGAGTCTATTTAAAAACCTTGCGCCCTAGGGTTTTTAGGACTCTATTGACTCCATGCCCATATGCTATCACCAAATCCTTCTCCATGCCCCCTCTAGTGCTCCTCTTTCTTTTCTCCATGTCCATACCAAGTTTGATGATGGTTCAGTGATCAAGTATTGAGAAAAGCTGAAGCAAAGATCAAGATAGGATTTCTACATCAAGAGACAAGGTGTTGCCTTAGAAGATTATTTTAAAGGTTTCATAAATCCAAATCTATTCTAATTTTTGGAGATTAGATCTAGAAGGAGAGCACATCCAGATCTAGCCTAAGTAGACTCCGATAGAGGCCAAGTGCGTGCATGGCTAGATCTAGAATTTTGAGCGATGGTAGATCATCGATAGGATAACTAGTTTACCCAAATTAGGTACAATTATTGTTTCTATTTTTAATTTATTTTTATTTTCAATATTAGATTATAAGGATCAAATCTAATAACTCTCAGATTTAATCAAAATTCAGAGAAAAATTTTAAAATTTTTTCTATAGATCTGATCAGATCAGGTCGATCCTATGGCAGAAAAATATGTTTTTCCTTCAATATCTATGAGGAGGCAGTGTCAAGATAAGACAGGGAGTGCTAGATGTTGGAAATATGTCATAAAGCCAATTATCTAAGACGTAGATGATTGGATCCTGTATATGAATTATCTAATAATAATAACTATTTGACTGGTTCATCATAAAAGTTCTATCTTTCTTAAATAAACTCCAAAATTATGATATAGTCCTTAGACCCATAATCAATCGATAAAGAAGGATTTATCAGATGATTCTTAAACTATTCACAACTAAAAGATAAGTTAATAATAAGGATGATAACTTATCAAGTGTAGGTCTCTATATGCCATATGCATTGGTTGTCCTCATAACCAAGTGATATGAAGACACTGGCATGGCATTCAATGAGATGTAGGAGTATATCTACACTGAACATGACTAATGCAGCACTCTACTCTCAAGAATAGCTAGCTAAGACTAATGGATATAAGTATCCCTCCAACCTAAGATCACCATAGTGACTTGCAAGCAACTCACTGTACTTTGGTGCCGGACTGCTTGTATTTTTAATATAGATTCGAAAGATTTTTGGGTATAGTCAAGTACTTGTAGAGTTGGTGTATGAGTTAAGATAGGATTGAACACTTCTGATTAACTTCAGAAAGAGAATGTCTCGTTGTGTTTCAATTTAGCAAAACTTAGGCCTGGGTAATCCTCGTGAGGAGTCATAGGATTTGCAAAATTTTGAAACATAATAAAGATGACTTGTATGAGTTTTGATAGCTTACTGTAAGTCATCTTGAGCAATATTAGTCAAAGAAATAAATTATATGATAATCATAGGCTAGAGTTCTAACAATATTGCTTTGCATACATTCGACCTATCCGGACGTCGAGTATCATTGCTATATGATATTTTGATTGGTATAATAATTGGTTTCCATATTACTGGCTTAGGTTTGAACCTATGAGGTCATACACATTAGAGGTTGTAATCTAATCATATGGTTAATCGATGATTGAAAATCATTCTAAGGTCAAACAATCAATGCGATTGATGTTTGACCTAATGCATGTATTGAAGGAGGATCGATTAACAATTGAATTACTAATTGACTTAATTTGATTGAGCAATTAGACTGAGATCAAGTCTAGTTAAATTAAATTCAATTAGAATTAGTTTGGACTTAATTGGATTAAGTCTAATTGATTTATTAGATAAGTAAATTGCAAGGGAGAATAAGTCCTTGTTAGACTAGGACTTGAGTGCACCTAATTTCTAATTTAATTAAAAATTAAACCAGACTTAAATTTAATTAAATATAATTTAATTAGGCTTCTAATTAGATTAGGATAGCCTATTAAATAGGTTGACTCAAATCTAATTAGAAAAGGATTTAATTGGGTTTGACCTAGTCTATATGAGTACCCTAGTTAGACTAGGATTCCATCTTCTCTCTTGCGCCACCTAATGAATAATCCCAAGCCCCACATTAATTTTCAGATATTTTATGTGAGTTTCCTTATGTTATGAATGGTCCCCAAGCCCCTTTGATCTGGTGGTTTTGATTTGATTTTGCATTGATCAAATATGGAAAGTGGTTTGGATTAGTTTCTTGTTTTGAAAGAGTCCCTAGAATCCTAAATACCTCTTCCTATCTTTGCTCCTTGCCTTCCCATGCCATCTTAATTTTTTGTCATCCATTTTTCTTGGTGTGTGCATGAATTCCTTGTTCTCATGAAGAAAAAATAGGAGGAGGGGTGTCCAAGAGTTGGACGCCCCATAACTTCCATGTTTGACCTAGTCTTTCCTTATTTGGTGGGTGCCCTATTTTGTGTAGCGAGGATGTGAGAAACAACCTGATTCTCCACTATAAAGCAAAAAAGAAAGAGGGAGATGGCATGAGAATTTTGGGTGCTTCATCTTTCTAAGGGTGAAAGGCTTCTTCATGACATCAAAGGATGATGTCTTGTTAAGACAAATGTAAGAGATTGTCTTCTCTTTGGGTTTTATTTCAAGTTTTCTTTCTCCCTTGTTTTATGTGATTTTTCTATGATAGAAATCTAAGAGAGAAAGGGATTGGGCATTGAGGATGAGTGCTCCAAGGTATTGGGTCATGGTGCTCCATTTTAGACATGATCTGATCATGTCCTAATGAGAGAAAAAGAAGAGAAGAAAGGTCTTCTCTCGGGTTTCTTTTAGAACCCTTCTTCTCTATTTATTTATGGGATTTTTCTATGAGAAAAATTAAAGATTGTTAAATTTGGAAATATAAAAAAAATCTAAGGGAGAAGGTCTTCTTCTATCCTAACATAGAAATATTTTCAGGACATCAATCATTGATGTCTTGAATGAGAAAATTTGTCTTCTCTTAAGGCTTTCCTCATATGTTTTTATTTCTGATTTTTAGGAGATCCAAAGGTTGGACTTCTTTCTTATTCCTCCTTATTTTCTTCATCTCGTAAAGTGTCCAAGAGATTAGAAGAATATTTTTTTGATTAACCATCAGGAGGGATCCGCGAGATGTTGGAAATAGTATCCCAAAGCCAATCATCAGTCTGTTGATGGTTATGCTATTTTTTGTACTTATATATAAATTATTAATAAATAAAATTTATTTTAGTATTTTATCATCATAAAATCTCACATCTTCTAATGAACTCCTGTGTTGTGGTGATATCCTTAGGACTATTTAGAATTGACAAGGATTTGTGGTTTAGTTTTTAAACCCATTCGTGACCAAATGATACGTTGTTACAAAGGATGATAACATTTATTGAGTGTAGATCATTGTATACCATATGGGTTGGTTGTCCTCTTAACCAAGGAGTATGTAGACACTAGTATGGTATGTGGATGAGATGTAGGGGTACATCTACACTGAACGTGATCAACTCTAGAGCTTTTCTACTATTAAGATTTGCTCTGATAGGAATATGGAGATAAGTATCCCTCTGATCTGAGATCACTATGGTGACTTCCAAGCAACTTACTATACTTTTGGTGCCAGACTACCTAAATTTCTAATTCAATGATGAAAGGTTTTTGGGCATAGTCAAGTACTTGAGGAGTCAGTGTGTGAGTCAAGATGGGATTGATCACTTTGGTTCAAGAGCTGTGTTCAATTGTATTTTAATTTAGCAAATTCTTGGCTAGAATAGTCCTAATGAGGAGTCATGGGGCTAATTGCTTTGAGACATGATTTGGATGTATCTTTCAGGATTGACAATTTAACTCTAAGTCATCCTCACACATAAAGATCAAAGGGATGAATTATGTGGTAATCATATTCAAGTAGGTTCTGAATGTTGCGATTGCGACTATTCGACCTATTTGGATATCAGGTGCCTTTGCTAGATGGTCACTTCGATTAGTATAGAAAGTGGTTCTTAGGATACCACTTAGGTTTGAACCTATAGGATCACACATACTAGAGATTCCTACTTGATCTAATGGCTGGTGAGGAGTCCCACTGGACTAGAATTTTATGGTCAAGAGTTCCACTGGATTGGGACTCTTCGATCGAGAGTCTTACTGCATTAGGGCTCTAAAGTCCTGATTGTCTAGGACTCTATAATCGGGAGTTCTAGTGGATTGGGACTCTATGGTTAAGAGCCTCACTAGACTGAAACTCTTCGATCAAGAGTCCTACTTGTCTAGGACTCTATGATTGAGAGTTTAGACTCTATGATTATGAGTTTCACTCATTTCAAACATCGGGATCAAGAGTCCCACTGATTTGGGACTCTTCGATCAAGAGTTTCATTTTGATGGGACTCTATTATCCAATTATCTACTAGATTTAGACTCTATATTTATGAGAGGTTTAACTAGTAATATGATCACTAATTAACTCAATTTGATTGAGTAATTATTTTTGGATCAAGTCTAATTGAATTAGTTTTAGTTGGATTTGACCCAATTAGGTTATGAGATGACCTAATCGTCGAGGAAGTATGATCACTGATTTGATCAGGGGTTGGGCTTATTTAATTTCTAATTTGAATAAAATTTAACTAAGCCTAATTAAGCCTAAATAAGTTAGGTTTAATCTGGTCTAATTGGGTCTAACCAATTTAGATTGGGTTGGTTTAATTAGATGAATAATTATGAGACTAGTTTGCCCTAGTCTTCCATGTGCCACCTCACCCGCTTTGCACCATTTTTTTCTCCATAAGAAAGATGTTCTCGTGAATTTTTCCATGCAAAAGAAGGTTTTCACCCTCTCTTCTCATGTCCTAAATGGATGGGTTTGATCTGGTTGCAATTTGAATTCAAATGGGATTTGAATTCAAATAGCAAACCACTTCATCCCAACTCTTCCACATGCCACCTTTACTTATTCACCCTATTTAAAATTTCTAGAGTTTTTTTTGGATGATATTTTATTTGAGAATTCTCTCCTCTGGTTTGTGAGCCCTTCCATAACCTAAAAAAAAAAGGAAAAAAATTTGAGAAGAAAAATTGGGAGAGAAAACTAGGCGCTAAGGTTTGAGTGTTGTGCTGCCCTAGATCTTGATCTAGGATTTCTATTCTAATTTCACAAGATCTAAGCGTCAGATCTTCATGAAATTTTTTTGAGTACTTTCTCATCCTCTCTTATACCCATCCTGCTAATCTAGAGCATCCAAAGTTTTAATGGAGGGAGATCAAAATTATTTGATCAGATCTAGATGTCAAGAGCATTCTTCGCCAAGCTAGCACTCGGAAGGAGCCGATCAGGATCAAGACCTCATGTGGACCATCCATGGAGGTTAGAAATGTGTGTGGCTATGTTGCAATGATTAGATTGATGGTGATTCGATTGCGGAGATCGTCTACCCATATAAGGTAACGTGTTTTGAACATATAGATTAGTAAAATTATTTTACCACCTGTAGCTGTTTTATTTTTAGATTTCAAAGCATTCATGTATATCATATTAGATCTTGATAATATAGGATTTGTAGATCAAATCTATAGCTCTTTATAAATTAATAAGATTTATTTTTATTTTTATTATAATTAATTTTTAAAAATAATTTGAAAGTAGAGTTAGAAACCTTGCTTGCTTCCCATCAATGGTATTAGAGCCAGGTTGCTTAATGTGATCTATATGCATATTTAAATTATTTTTTAGATTACATCTAAATAATAATCTATCTTTTTATATTAAAAATAAAATAATATGATTGCACAGACCGTAGGTTGTGTTACTATAGGGTTTATCCCCTACAGTGTAGGTTGTCCTACTACGTACTGATCTCGATCATTAAATCATAAAATTTTAGATTTGATCTAATAATTTTTATGATATGATTATATAGTTTTGATCTAATTTTTAATCATGAATAAAAGTTTAGATTAGATCTAATTTGATTCATAATTTTTATGTATTATACGTAGATCTAGATTAAAACCTACAACTAGTACTATTTGTGAAATGAGTCTACCCAATTTTTGAAATAGATCGATCCATTTGGTGAATAGTGCTAGAACTATTCAAAATTTTAAAATATATTTTTGAAATGTCAAACCCTAACCCTCAGCCCAAAAACTTAATTAAGAATTAAGTATGTTGAATTAGGGTCTAGAATTATGAATTAAAGATTCTAAGTCATTAATCATAAAATGTGGATTATTGGGTTAGATGAATTAGGTCCACTAATTGGGTTAGACCTAAGATTAGTTAAAGAATAGACTAATTTAGAGTAATTGATTGAATCTAACCAAATATTGATTTAGATTAGGTTAAGGACTATTTAGACTCAATTACAATTATTGTAGTGGGTCAAGTCCATGCCTTTAATGAGGACTAAATGGACTTGATTCATGGCTATGTGGTCGAATCCAAAATTTACAATGACAAATTAATGGGACCTAACTTTGATGTTGGGAATTGTATCCCAAAAGCTAATCGTTAGGCTGTTAATAGTTGAGCTACTTTGTATATGTAATTGATCATTGATAAATAAAATACTTTGGCATGTTTTTCATCATAAGTCTTCATCTTCTAACAAACTCTATTTTTGTGATGAAGTCCATAGGATTATTTCATTTCGATAAAGAGAGGATTTATCGATTAGTCCTTAAATCAGTTCACGACCAAATGATAGGCTATTAAATAGGATGACAACGTCTATTGAGCATAGGTCGCTGTATGCCATATAGGTTGGTTATCCTCTTAACCAAGGAGTGTGGAGATACTGGTATGGCGTACAGGTGAGATGTATGGGTACATCATTATTGAACGTGATCAACTCCAGAGCATTTTGCTATTGAGGATGTCTCTGATGGGATATAGGTGTAAGTGTCCCTTAAACCTGAGATCACCTTAGTGACTTGCAAGCAACTCACTATGCTTTGATATCAGACTAACTAAATTTTTAATTCAGTAATGAAAGGCTTCTACGCACAGTCAAGTACTTGCAAAGTCGGTGTATGATCAAGATGAAATTGACCACTCCAAGAGTTGGAGAAGAATGTATCACTATATTTTAATATAGCAAAATCTTGGCCAGGATAATCCATCAGATGGATTTGATATTTTAAAATACGATATGAACAATTTGATCAGAGTTGATAGTTGAACTCTATGTCCTACAAGCATTTTAGTCAAGGGGATGAATTATATGAAAACAATATCCGCATGGATTCTAAGGATGGTGTTCTACACATTCGACCTATCCGACCGTCGGATATCATTGCTAGATGGTCATTTTGATTGATACATGAATTTATTCCTATGCTACAGGCTTAGGTTTAGACCTACGAGGTCACACATATAAGAGCTCGCAATCTGATCAGATGGTTGATCAATGATTGAGAATCATTCTAGGGTTAAATGATCAATACGATTGATGTTTAACCTAGTGCAAGTGTTGTAGGAGAATTGATTAGCAATTCGATTGCTAATTATCTTAATTTAATTAAGTCAAAGGGTTGAGATTAAGTTTAATTAAATATAACTTAATTATATTTAATTTGGACTTGATTGGATCAAGTTCAATTGACTTATTGGATAAGTCAAGTGCAAGAAAAAACTAGTCCAAGTCTAACTAGGACTTAGGTCAACCCAATTTTTTAATTTGATTAGAAAATTAAATTAAAATTAAATTAAATTTAATTAAACCATTAATTAGGTTAGAACCTAATTTAATTTGATTTAGTTGGTTTTGGTTTAATTTGGTTTAAGAAATCACTTTGACCAAGTCATAGATAGAATCCTAGTAAGACTAGGATTCCTCCTTGCGCCACCTTAGTCCCAATGCCTCCTTGCCTATTTTTTTGGTATTTCTCATGAAAAATCCTTTTCTTCTTGATCTTCACATATGCCCCCTCTCTTCCTCTCTTTCTCATATGGTAATTGGATAGAAGACCAAGTCAAAGAAGGAGTTTGTTTTGATATTGGATTATATGAGATGAAATCCTAACAAATCCAAACTCTTCCCAAAAGGTGCCACCCCTCTCCAAATTAATTTCTCTCTTATTCTATATGAGAAACCCCTTTTCTTATGCACCTTTCCTTGCTAGTATATGCAAAAAATTATGGAGGGGGTGCCCAAGAGTTGGGCGCCCCTTGGCTTGCCCTATTTGACCTTTCCTTATCTATTATTTGATCTAGACAAGAACTCTTCTTTTTTTATATATTTTTAATAAATTTTGGCTTAAAATTTTTGTGGTTTATAGACCTTTGAGAGGGCTTTGAGGTGTATGAAAATCAGGAAGAGAGAACCTCTGGGTGTTGAGAATCAATAGACACAAAACTAGGTGTCTAGGTGAGAACAAAGAGAAGAAGAAGAGGGTCTTCTTCTAGGATTGCTGTGTTCATCTCTTCCCTTCCTTCTTCCTTGGGTTTTCTAAGAGTGTCTCACACCTAAATCCTCTTCTCCTCCTTCTCCTATTTGGAAGAGTTTAATCTAGAAGAAAGAAGACATCTGATCAATCATCAAAAAAAGATCAGTACAGTACAAGCATACTGTGCTAATTTCCAGCATCTGAATTTTTGATCGTGATTGTGGGCTCGTGTGGATGACTCCTAGAGGCTAGACACGTGTATGGCTTGCAACTTCATCCTCAAGCCTAAATCAATGAGTTAGAATATCTAACTTGCTCAAGTAATAGATCTGATCTATTATTTTTTTCATACATGCATGAGATGTAGTCTAGTTCTAGGTTGATGTGATCAACCATTCCTTCTTATTTATTTTTTATTTTAGATTTAAATATCATAAAATAATCATATAATATGATCATAAATCTAGAGATTATTTGATATTTAAAATTAATTAGATTAATTTTGAGTCTTTTGCTGCTGATCTAGAAAAAATTTCAAGATCTAGCCTTGAAACCCTAGATCTGGTTCCTATAATTGGTATCAGAGCCAGGTTAATTATTATATGATTATTGATGCATGCTTGGATTATTTTTAGATTAGATCTAATTAATAATCTAATATTTAAATCTAAAATTAAAATCTCAGATCATACGAACTGCTTTAAGATTGTCCTACTGTAAGGTTTATCCCTTATAGTACAAAGGTTGTCCTAGTTCATATAGATCTAATATTATTCATAAATTTATTAGATATGATCTGATGTTATTTATAATTTATTTAAAAGGATTTTAGATCTAAAAATAAAAATTTTAGATTGCATGGATTGATCTCATAAGATTGTCCTACTGTAAGGTTTATCTCTTACGGTGAAAAGATTGTCCTAGAACGTGCTGATCTAAAACTTTGATCATAAAATTTTAGATTAGATCTAAGAGATTTTATGATCTGATTTAAAATATTTTTATCTAATTTTAATTATTATAAATATGTTAGATTTAATCTAAGTTGACTTATGATTGATTGATGTTGAAATTATTTCAATTACATGAAGTTATTTAGATTAGATCTAAAGTAGTTTCATGCTCTTCTTACTTGCATATTGGTTATGAATCAAACATGCAACTTGGTTAGTAGAATCATGTTGTAAATATTTTATAAATATAAAAATTATTTTTGAAAAGCCGAACCCCAATCTTCAGTCCAAAACTTAATTAAGAATTAAGAAGTTGTTTGATTAGAATTTAGGATTGTAAATTGAAGATCCTAAGATACGAATCATAACACATTAGGTTAATTGGATTAGTAGAGATTAGGTCCATTAATTGGGTTAGACCTAGGATTAGATTAAAGAATGGACTTAATCAGAGAATTGACTAAATCTAATCAATTGTTATCTTAGATTAGGTCAAGAATTCTCCAGATCAATTACAATAGTTATAGTTGGTCAAGTCCATATCTTTAACGAGACCCAAGATGAACTTGATTCTTGGCTACGTGGTATAGCATGAACTATTAGATTGATCTAATTGAAACTAATTAAACCAGTTGGTGTCTAAGGTAAATCAGACTGATGGTTTTTAATTGGTAGCCCGCTTATCTGACCATTTCTGATGGTGTCTAAGGCAAGCTTTGGCAGACCCTCCCACTGATCAAACATACCTGGTCTCTTAGTAAAATTATATTTTGATCGGATCATTTGACTATTCGAGCTGACCCATGTCAGCAAGGTAAATCAGTTTGACTGATTTAGGTGCTCCTAGACCAGTCTATTAATGATCTCCCTTAAGCTGACTTGGTGAAGTTAGTGAAAGAATCATGATAAGCTGGTTTATTTGACCTTCTCTAATCTTCAAATTAAATTATCTAAGATTATTAGGTCTCTAAAATAAAATAGTAATATGATAATTGGATCATAGCCTCCTATTAAAGTGGATGATAATGGATCCATCAATTGGATAATCATTGGAGGCTTAAAGGTCTGGTACTTATCGGTTGATGGAATTATCATTCATTATATGATCTTTTGGATACATCTTTCTAAATGGTGGTCAGATGGGCCAACCAAAGTTGGGCCTGATCATTCATTGGTTGGATGGGTCAAGTATGGTCATGTTAATGGTTGGACCTAACTGGATCCTTTTCTGAGAAGGCCAAAGCCAACTGATCAGGGGCTGGGGCAAAATTTAATTACTAAAAGTTGTTTGGAGAAACAATTGGTTTTGGAGAAACAATTGGTTATTAACCTATCCTTAGATGCACATGGGTTGAACAACTAAAGTGGAGCTCGTGTGCAGTCTATGTGGATTCTAGTACCCACTAAGGAATTAGGATAATTTTTCAAATTGAAGGTAGAGGCTACTAATTCGAATAAAATAGTGGAAGAACCTTTTGATTAAAAGTACAAATCTTTAGGTTTAATGAATCAATTACTAATTAGGTTATGATTTTTCTTTGTACAGATATGGCTACTTTTCTATCACTTCGATCATTATTGGATAATGATAAGTTGGTGGGACCCAACTTCGATAGCTGGTATCGAAAGTTAAAGATTGTCCTGGAGTATGAACGCATCCTACATGTGGTAATGGATGATGCACCTGAGGAGCTAGCTGCAAATGCATGTAGAACTGTCAGAGATACTTATCAGAAGTGGCTCAGTGATTGAACCATGGTAAGCTACATTATGCTGGCTGTGATGTGCGATGAGTTCAGTCATAGATTTGAGATGACTCAGCCAAAGAACATGCTTCAAGTGTTGGAGGATTTCTTTGGCACACCCGATGACGTGGAGAGGCACAAGACTAGTTGTGCCACTTTCAATGCTAAAATGAAGGATGGAGCCTTTGTCACCGATCATGTACTGTACATGATCGAGCTGATAGAGTGCTTGAGCAAGCTCGACTTTTGCTTGCACAAATAGCTTGGGAAAGATGCAATACTGAACTTCCTACCCAAGTCTTATCTCCCATTCCTTACACATTATAGAATGTCAAAGCCTGAAGTTGACTACCACGGATTACTGGGGTTACTTTAGAACTTTGAGAAGGATCACCAACTCCATAAAGAGTCAGTGAACTTAGTGGGAGGTTCATCTTCTCGTTCTCAACCCTTTGGAAAAGGAAAGAAGAACAAGAAGAAGAAAGCTAAGAAGGTGCAAGTTCAGGCTAGAACATCTACGCAGGGCCAGACCAAAAAAATTAAGCTCGATAAGAGTCAAGCTAAATGCTTCTTTTGCAAGAAGCGAAGGCACTGAAAGAGGAACTATCCTCTGTACATTGCCTTCCTGGATCCGAACAAGCAGAGGAAGAAGCAAGGTATTATTAGGCAAAGTATTTATATGATAACTCATTGCAATTTCTCTATTTGTGATATTAGTGATCGGATATTGGATACCAGAAGCCTTTATCATATTTGCAATTCATTACAGAGGTTGCAGGTCAGTAGAAGATTCAAACAAGGCAAAAGATTCCTGAACGTTGGAGATGGAAGACCAGTTCCAGTTCTAACTTTAAAAATTTTGAAACTTGTATTTGAATCTCATACCATTGTTCTTAGTGATTATCATTTCTATCCTAGTTTCTTTTTAAATATCATTTCTGTAGGCCTTTTGGCCATGAATAATTATGAAATTTCAATATAGAAATGAGTTTGTAATGTCATTATGAATGGTGTTACTATTTTTTTATGGATAATTGAACAATGGTGTATATATGTTATCACAACCTATTAATGTAGTCTATTCAACTAGCAAACATCCTAGACAAGATAATATGACATATATCTACTTATGGCACTGTAGGCTAGATCATATAAATAAGAACAGGATAAGCAAGCTGGCTCAAGAGGGTATCCTCGAACTTATTGATTGTGAATCACTTCCAACCTATGAATCCTTTCTTCTTGGTAAAATGACCAAGTTAGCTTTTACTAAAAAAGATGAGAGAGCCACTGAGCTCTTAGGTCTAGTACATACTGATGTATGTGGATCGATGAGCACAAGTGCTAGAGGTGGATATATCTACTTCATCATTTTCATAGAAGGTCTATCCAGATATGGATATGTCTATCTCATTAGACATAAGTCAGATTTTTTTGAAATGTTCAAACAATTCCAAAGTGAACAAGAAAAATAAACTAAAAAGAGTATTAAAACTTTTCAGTCTGATCGAGAAGTGGAATACCTTTCTGGTGAGTTTCTCACATATCTAGGATAGAATGAGATTCTCTCCCAATGGACTCCTCCAGGAACACTACTGCATAATGGTGTATCTAAAAGAAGAAATCGGATACTGTTAGACATGATCTGATCCATAATGAGTTTTGCCAGCTTGCCGATATCCCTCTAGGGATATGCACTCGAATTGACTTGCTAACTTTTAAATAAGATTCCAAGTAAATCTATGGTTAAAACTCCATATGAGATATGTACAGGACGTAAGCCAGCACTTTCACACCTCAGAGTCTGGAGGTGCCCGATTTATGTCAAACAGTTAATTATAGATAAACTTGGACCTAGGTTTGATAAGTGCACATTTATAGGGTACCTAAAAGAGACCAAAGAATACTATTTCTATCATGCTGATGAATAAAAGGTGTTCGTCAGCTTTAGGACAATCTTTTTGGAAAAGAATTTCCTTAGTGAAGGAACTATTGCATCTAAGGTAGAACTTGATGAAGTTCAACAGGTAGAAAGTTCGACATGGAATGCTAAACCTGAGTCGGATTTGATCAGATCGGATCTGAAGCCTAGTGAATCCGCACCATTAAAGCGATCTGGTAGAGTACCGTACCATCTGAATAGATACTATGAGTTCTTGATCCAGGATGGTGATCCCATCGAACTTGATGAGAATGATAAGAATCCAATCACTTACATGGATGCTATGCAGAGACTCGACTTTGAGAAATGGCTAGAAGCCATGAGATCCGAAATGAATTCCATGATGGTCAATGATGTATGGACATTAGTTGACCCACCTGAAGGAATTAAACCCATTGGATGTAAATGGATATTCAAAAGAAAAAGAGGCATAGATGGAAAAGTGGAGACCTATAAAGCCCATCTGGTTGCCAAGGGGTATCGTCAATGTTATGGTATTGACTATGATGAGACATTCTCCTCAGTGGCAATGCTCAAATTCATTCGGATAATGCTTGCAATAGCTGTCCACCTAGACTATGAGATCTGATAGTTGGATGTGAAGACAGCTTTTCTAAATGGAGAGCTGATCGAAGAGGTGTATATGATACTATTAGATATGTGTGCCCTAGAAGCTAGAATTGGCTAACACTTGTAATACACATCTAAGGACAAAATTATAATTTTGACTATAAATAATAAAATGAATTATTTTCTATCATAGTGTGTATTTAAAAGTATCTGTGATACATCCCTTGGGTTAATGATAATGATAGTTCATATTTTCAAGAGTTGAAAATTTAAGACATGAATTTTTATTATTAACTCATAAAATGCTCCTAACAGTAGGATCATCATGAGGATGGTGATTGATTTGGAAGGTTGGTGTATGATTGCTTCTTTAGGATAGATGAGTCTTGAGTCTATGGTGTAAAGACATCGAAGCAAGAGTATAGGTACTCGTTAGAGAACGAGGGCATTGAGCATGACCACCTCGAGTAGTCATCAGGAAGTCTATCTTCTCATCAATGACTGGCTCGAAGCTGTAGTGGTGTGTCTGATTCTTTAACCTGAGGTGCATCGGCAGTTCACCTTAAGGATGTTATTGTTTGACTATACCATAACTAGATCTCTTAGCCATTCAAAATCCTGAGGTGTATGTTGGATATAGCATGTTCAATGTAGGAATTGGATTGCACCAATAGGAGATCTATCTACCTCAGTAGATGAGGAGTAGTCCTATGATGATCATGAGAATCAAGTCCATAAGTCCATGGCCATGGCAGAGTGAAATAATAGAAAGAGTTTCTATTAGAATTTTCATATTGAACCTGAATCGAATGATTAATTCATATGATGGAAATTAGGGTTTGACGAGATCACCTTAACCCTAATCTGATCGGAGCTCAAGATGGAAGAAATTAATCACTCAAGTAACTACACCAAGAGGTTTATTTTCAGTTCTGATGGATTACCACCATATGTTGCTAGGTGTCACTAGTCGATTTTGGGAGCAATTAGAATGATTTGGATGATCGATGATACTAGTTGTCTGAATCAGAAAAGTTCTAATCCATCAGAAGATGTTTCGATGATGTCGATGTAAAGATCATGACATATCGCATTACCATATGGAACTGAACCTAGCTGGGTCACATAAACAAGGGTTTGGATCTAGATATCATCAATTGGACTAACCCAGTTCAAATGATTTGAATAAGATTCAATTAGATTCAAGAAAATCATGCTAGCACACGATTGAGCCTAATGTTCTCCTTCAATAATTGTTAAGAGTTGTCTCGACTGAGCCAAATACATTTGAGCTCACATAAAAAATTTTATTTGGTTTGACTAGAGTTTGTTCAGGTTAGAAAAGGATTGTCTTAATTTATAAGATAAATTTGAGACAACACCTGCCATATTTCATCACCTGCTAAATCTTATCTTTGAACTTTGGTCAAATGTTGACCTTTGATACTTAGACATCTGCCCATATGTCATGCACCCATAGGAGAGAGCTTTGACTCTTGTCCACTTGCTAAATAGCAGAAAGGCAAGAGGCACATGCCTAGGGAGGCGTGCATCCAAAGTGGGTAAGAATTGGAGTCCCATACAGATGGAACTCCGTTGCTTCATGCATTCAACTTGGGTGGCGCCAAAGAGTCATCTTTGACCAGTCTTGGTGCCACCTAAGGAGGTTTGTGAGGGACTCTAATCTAATGGAATCAGATGATGTCATTCCATCAATCAGATTTAGATCTGATTGCATGAAGAGCCGTGATTGGTCGAGATGATGTGGCACTGCATGGCATAGTAGGGTCTATATAAACCCTATCTGCGCCTAGGATTTTGATCCTCTACCCTTTGCCCATGCCATAAGGCTTCTCTCCCTCCCTCTCCATGCCACCTTCAGATCCTCTCTCTCCTCTCCATGCTCAAGAAGCTTTGGACTCGAGTTTGGTGTGATCCAAGCAAGAGAAAGGCGACAAGAAAGGAGAAGGCAATAGTACTGCAAGAGATAACACCTAATCTTCAAAAGGTATTTTGAAGACCTTCAAGATCAGATCCAGATCTGATCATTGGAGCACAGATTGAGAAGGAGAAGATCTCTAGATCCTACCCAAGTGGATACCGATAGAGGCCAGGCACTTGCATGGCTATGTCCAGAACCTCAGGCAAATATCAGGATCATCATAGGGTAATAGGATTACCCATAATAAGGTACAATTAAATTAGATTTAATTTAATTTATTTTTATTTTTTTTATTAGATTAATAAAATTAGATCTAAAGAGTCTTAGATCTAATTTAGATCTAATAGAAAAATTTTTAAAATATCCCTCTTGATCATATCAGATCTAAACGAATCTAATCCGAGAAATAGGATTTTTCCTTCAACTGGTATCAGAGCTAGGTTCCATAATTATTTAGATATAATTTTAATGTAATTTTGATAGAATAATTAGATGATTTTAGATGTCACATTAGATATTATTAGATCTAAAATTAAAAATTAAAAGAATTAAATAATCTAGATCTAAGATGTATGAGATGCTTGACTAGACTAGGAATATAATTGTTCTATGTGTAGTCTAGGATGATCATAGTTTTAATTTGATTAATTATAATTTTAGATCTATTTATTTATTATTTTTTGATATTATAAATATTATAATTAAATCTAAAAAATAGAAAATAAATTTATTTAATTTTTCATATGAGATATGGTAGATGCATGTTTAGTCTAGTTGTAGAGTAGTTCTACAAAATTATCTTAAATAAATTTAATTTGATATGATCAAATTTAAATTTTATTTTTTAGATATTTATAAGATAATTTAGATCTAGAAATATGCATGATATGATATATGAGATATATGCAAGATATATTTTTAAGTTAGATCAATTTTATATATGTGATATATATGTAGATCTAACTAGTTTTGTAGAATCATCATATTTTTGATTAAGGTGTTCCCCTTAGCCGTCCGATCATAAGAATAAAGTAAAATTTAAACACCCTCTCCTTCCATTCGATGGAATATTCTTATGATGTGTAGGGATGCTGCGCATTTGTCCTTAATCAAAAATCAAAAACTTATTTTCTTCAAAATCCTAGATTCTGAAATCCTAGGATTTTATTTACATATTTTATTTATGAATTCTAAACTTAATTAAAAATTAAGATTTTAAAATATATTAGATCTAAAATTAAAAATTTTTAAATCTAAGATATATTCATAAAATTAGGTTCGGACTTGGGTAGCTCAATTAGATCTAGCAGTTGATCAAACCGAATCAAGAGTCGGTTAGATGGGATCAAGAGTGATTAAATTAACCAACCGAATAGGATTAAGTTTGGGTCAAGGTTGAGTCACATGAGTGATCGATCAAGTTAAGACCTAATTAGACTCAGTGGTTAGAGTCTGGATTATAGGCTAACCTGATTGATTTTGACTCAATAATTTGGTATCTAAGGTAAGTTTGGCAGATACGACCGACTGATTTTTAATTGAGAGCTACTCGACTCGAATGCATTCTTTTCAAGTTAATGGCATATCCCTTCCATCGATCTCACTTACCTAGCCATATTTGTCGGCTCAGTTCTGATCTAAGGTGGCTAATAATCCAAGCTAACCCATGCCACTAGGTTAGTCATAATGGTTTTGACTATATCAAGTCAAGTTTAAAGAGATCTAAATCAAATCTCCCTAAGAAAAGATTATGTCTAAGGTCTTCCACCATTGTAGATGTGCACACCCTTTTCAAGGTTGATTGTTCTCTGCTGGTCATAGTGGTTCAGTTGCACCAAAAAGATGCAACCATATCTATTAGGATATTAGATGCTATGGGCTGGAGGATGGATTGGGCTCAATATTCCAGATATGGTGAGAGACTCAATTAAAAATCCAATCTATGCAAATGGGGGGTCTGACTTAACTAAGGAGTGGATCAATATTTCGAATATGGTGAAATTCATGAATTAGAGATCAAGCCTGAGTGCACCATGATTAGAGAATCATTGGACAAGAGTTGTTCACTCATTGGCTAACCCATCACCAATAACTATTAGGTGAGGTAATGAGTCAGTTGGTGGGACTGCACCACCCACTAGAAATCATTAATCATAGAGATTTTTGCATCTCTATAGAGGAAGTGTAGGGATTCAAAAAAATAATGGGAGCTAATTTATTTAAAAATTAAAATCCTAAATAAATTGTTCAAGTCTTAATTATAAAATCTAACTAAAAACTTTGACTCTCTACAAGAAAATGTCTGCATCCAATCCACTGGCCCGTATCTTGGACACCCATAGACTAAGCAGACTCAATTATAAGGATTGGCTTCAGAACTTCAAAATTATTTTGGGTTCTGAGAAGTTAAATCTTGTATTGGACCAAGATCCTCCCACCTTATCAGTCCATCCATCCACTGAATAGAGAGCGTCTCTTGACAAATGGATAGATGAAGATAACAAGGTCAGATACTACATATTGGGCTCAATATCTGATGAGCTTCAGCGCCAACATGAAGATATCAAGACTGTCCACTAAATGTTGGCTCACCTGCAAGAGTTGTTTGGTGAACAGAGTCGTGCAGCCAAATATTAGATCACTAAATGACTATTTAAGACTAAAATACGTGATGGACAGTCAGTCCAAGATCATTGTCTAATGATGATCAAGGACTTGAAAGAGCTTGAGAAGCTCGAAGTGAAGTTAGACCAAGATCTACAAAATGATATAATTTTGCAATCCTTGACTGATGCGTATGGGCAGTTCATCATGAACTACCATATGCATAAACTTTAGAGTACTCTATAATTATGAACTGCTGAGCATTCTATGAAAGGTTCTAAAGGCTCAGTACTTGCTATGGAATGGACATCTTCCAAGAGAAAGTCTTTTAGAAAGAAGAAAAAGTCTGTGAAAAGGCTAAAGATGGAAGGTGGAAAGAAAAAGAAGGGAGAGCTGAAGAAGAAGGCCGCTGACAAAGAAAAGTATTTCCATTGTAATACTGACGACCACTAGAAGTGGAACTACCCTATATACCTTGCCACCCTAAAGAATAAGAAGGAGACAGGTCCTTCTGGAGTTATGCTCATTATTGAATCTAACCTTACGATTTCATCTGCATCCAGTTGGGTGCTTGACTCTAGTTCTAGTACTCATTTGTGCACTTCTATGCAAGGTCTTGAGGATAGCAGGAGGCTAAGGGATGGTGAGATGATCCTATGCATCAGAAATAAAGCAAGAGTCATTGCTGTGGCCGTAAAAACCTATCCTTTTTGACTACCATCTGGCTTAGATTTAGTACTTAGGGATTGTTATTATGTGCCTGCCATAAGCAGGAATTTAATTTTTGTTTCATGTTTAGCACAAGAAGGCTATGTAATTAGTTTTCTTAAGGACCATTATAATATTCTTTATGAAAGAAATAAAATTACAAGTGGTTTCCTCATTAACGATCTCTATCAGTTACATATTGATGTATCTATCTTTAATATCGAGAAAAATGTGAATGCTGTAAAATGACCCAGGGATAGTCCAAACGATAGGTATCTATGGCACCTAAGGCTAGGTCATATAGCAGAAGATAGGTTAACAAATTGGAAAAAAATTGAACTATTGAGTCCATTGACTTCCAAGTCATATCCAATTTATGAATCATGTCTTCATGGCAAAATGACTAAGCTGCCTTTTGTGGGACATGGGGAAAGGGCCATAGATCTACTTATCCTAGTACATATTGATGTGTGCGACCCATTTGATGTGCCGACTAGAGGCAACTTTATCTACTTCATAATCTTTATCGATGATTTATCTCTGTATGGGTACGTGTATCTTATGAGATACAAGTCTGAAGCTTTTGAAAAATTCAAAAAATTCAGATATGAAGTAGAAAAGTAAATTGAAAAATCCACTAAGATTCTTCGATCAGATCGAGGAGGTGAATACCTTAGTCAGAAATTTCTTGACTATCTCAAGCAAAATGGCATAATCTCTCAATGGACTCTACCTGAAATATCTCAACTCAATAGGATTTCAGAACGGAGGAACCAGATCCTATTAGATATGGTCCGATCCATGATGAGCTTCATAGACCTTCCTGATTTTCTTTGGAGACATAGTTTGTTAACTATAATATATTTACTGAATAGAATTTTCTCTAAAACCATTCCTACCACATCGTATAAGATATGGCATGGTAAGAAACTAAGTCTGAGTCATCTTAGAATTTGGGGTTGTCTGGCTCATGTCAAATGACAACAAGCAGACAAGTTAGATTTTAGATCCTTTAGAGCTCGATTTATAGGATATCCTAAAACATCATTAGGATATTATTTCTACATTTCAAAAGACCATAATATGATTGTGAGTTGGCATGCCATCTTTCTTGAAAAATAATTTATTTAAGATAGCGGCATTGGAAAGTAGATCAAGCTCGAGGAGAAAGTCTTATAAGAGCAACGAGCTAAGGACTCTGTGGAACCAAATTAGGTTGAGCCAATACAATCACTACCTCCTCTACCTCATAGATTGAAAAGGATTTTCCATCCCCTAAAGAGGTACTTAGGTATTATCTAAGAGAAAGTAGAGAAATTTTTTCTCATAGGTAATGGGGTTCATGATGATGATCCTAAAACCTATGATGAGGTGATATTAGATATCGACTCCAAAAAATGGTTAGAGGCAATGAAGTCAAAAATTGACTCAATGCACTCAAACCAAGTCTGGACCTTGGTAGATCCACTAGAAGGTATAGTACCTATTAGGTATAAATTGATCTACAAGAGAAAGATTGGTGCAGATGGAAATGTGGAGACATTTAAAGCTAGATTAGTGGCAAAAGGGTATAGTCAGCGCGAAGGCATTGACTATTAAGATACCTTTTCATCAGTAGCTATGCTAAAGTCCATCCGCACATTGCTTGCTGTTGTAGCCTATTTTGATTATGAAATATGGCAAATGGATATAAAAATAATATTTTTAAATGGATACCTTGAGGAAGATATCTATATAGAACAGCCACTAAATTTCACATCCAGTGATGCTGATCATAAAGTATGCAAGCTGCAAAGGTCTATATATGGACTTAAGCAAGCATCTCAAAGCTAGAAGACTCAATTTAATGATCTAATCAAATTATTTGATTTCATCAAAAATGAGGAGGAACCATGTATCTTGAAAAAGATCAGTGGGAGCGCTATTGTCTTCTCATACTGTACGTGGATGATATCCTCCTTATTGGGAATGATATTCCCATGTTGACCACAATTAAAATATGATTATCTAAAGAATTCTCCATGAAAGATCTAGGAGAAGCATCGTTCATTCTAGGAATTAAGGTCTATATAGATAGACCGAATCAGATGCTAGGTCTTTCATAGAAGATGTACATAGAGGAAGTGCTAAAGAGGTATAGCATGGAAACTCCAAGAGGGGTTTGGTACCCTTCAGACATGGCATTCATTTCTCCAAGAAGATATGCCCTAGCACACCTAAGTTGATAGAATGCATGAGCAAGATCCCTTATATTTCAACAATAGGGAGTCTCATGTATGCCATGTTATGTACACGACCTGATATAGCCCATGTTGTGAGTGTCACGAGCAGATATTAGTCAAATCCAGGTGAAGAACACTGAACTTCTGTGAAATGTATCCTTATGTACTTGAGAAGAACTAAGGATATGTTGTTGATTTTTGGTAATGGAGAACTCTAAGTCCAGGGGTATACAGACTCAAATTTTATGTCTAATATAGATGATTGAAAGTCGACATCTAGAAGTCTGTTTGTGTGTAATGGTGGTGCTGTCAGTTGAAAAAGTTTCAAGCAAACAGTGATAGTAGATTCTACCATGGAAGCAGAATACATCGCTGCATCAGATGCTACGAAGGAGGCATTCTGATTAAAAAAATTCATCACAGAAATTAGAGTGATGCCATTAGATGCCATTCCTCTGTACTACGATAACAATGGCACCATAGCCCTTGCTAAGGAGTTGAGGTCTCACCAAAAATCCAAGCATATCGAATGGTGATACCACCTCATCTGCGATTACCTCGAGGATGATTATGTCGAGGTCAAGAGAGTCAACTCCATAGATAATGCGGTAGACCCACTCACAAAGCCGTTGGGCCAGCAAAAGATCGAAATCCATCTTAAGAAGATGGGACATAGATTTGTAGCCAATTGGCTATAGGTCAAGTGGGAGTTTGTTAGACATGTGTACCCTAGAAGCCAGAATTGTCTAACACTTATAATACACATCTAAGGGCAAAATTATAATTTTGATTCAAAATAATAAAATGGATTATTTTCTATCACAGTGTGTATTTGAAAGTATCTATGATACATCCCTTGAGTTAATGGTAATCATAGTTCATATTTTCAAGAATTGAAAATTTAAGACATGCATTTTTATTATTAACACATAAAGTGCTTCCGATTGTAGGATCATCATGAGGATGGTGATTAATTCGAAAGGTTGGTGTACGATCACTTCTTTAGGATAGATGAGTCTTGAGTCTATGGTGTAGAGACACCGGAGCGAGAGTACAGGTACTCATTAGAGAACGAGGGCACTGAACGTGACCACCTTGAGCAGTCATCAGGAAGTCTACCTTCTCGTCAATGACTGGCTCAAAGCTGTAGTGGTTTGTTTGGTTCTTTGATCTGAGGTGCATCAGTAGTTCATCTTGATGGTGTTATAGTTTGACTATACCATAACTCGATCTCTTAGCCATTCGGAACACTGAGGTGTATGTTGGCTATAGCATATTCATTATAGAAATTGGATTGCACCAATAGGGTATCTATCTACCTCAGTAGATGAGGAGCAGCCCTATGATGATCATGAGAATCAAGTCCATAAGCCCATGGCCATGGTAGAGTGAAATAACAGAAAGAGTTTCTATTAGGATTTTTACATTGGACTTGAATTGAATGATTAATTCATATGATGGAAATTAGAGTTTGATGAGATCACCATAACCCTAATCCGATCGGAGCTCGAGATGGAAGAACTTAATCACACAGATATCTGCATCAAGAGGTTCATTTTTAGTTCTGATGGGTTACCACCATATGTTGCTAGGTGTCACTGATGGATTTTGGGAACAATTAGAATAATTTGGATGATCAATCATACTAGTTGTCTGAATCAAAAAAGTTCTGATCCATCGAAAGGTGTTTCGATGATGTCGATCATAAAGATTATGATATATCCCAATACCATATGAAATTGAACCTAACTAGGTCATACAAATGAGGGTTTGGATCTGGATATCATCAATTGGACTAATCCAGTTCAATTGATTTGAATAAGATTCAATTAGGTTCAAGGAAATCATGCTAGCACATGATTGAACCTAATGTTCTCCTTTAACAATCATTAAGAGTTATCTCGATTGAGCCAAATAGGTTTGGGCTCACTCAGGAACCTTTACTTAGTCTGACTGGAGCTTGTCTAGGTCAGAAAAGGGTTGTCTTAATTTATAAGATAAATTTGAGACAATACCTAATATTTTCTATCACCTGCTAAATCTTGTCTTTGGACTTTGGTCAAATATTGATCTTTGATACTTAGACATCTAACCATGTATCATGCACCCATAGGAGAGAGCTTTGACCCTTGTCCACCTGCTAAATAGCAGAAAGGCAAGGGATGCATGCCTAGGGAGGCATGCGCCCAAAGTGGATAAGGATTGGAGTCCCATATAGATGGGACTCCAATTGCTTCATGCATTCAACTTGGGTGGCGCCAAAGAGTCATCTTTGATCAATCTTGGTGCCACCTAAGGAGGTTTGTGAGGGACTCTAATCTGATTGGATCAGATAATGTCATCCCATCAATCAAATTTAGATCTAATTGCATGAAGAGCAATGATTGGCCAAGATGATGTGGCACTGCATGGCGCAGCAGGATCTATATAAACCCTATTTGCACCTAGGATTTTGATCCTCTACCCTTTGCCCATGCCATAAGGCTTCTCTCCCTCCCTCTCCATGCCACCTTCAGATCTTCTCTCTCCTCTCCACGCCCAAGAAGCTTTGGGCTCGAGTTTGGTGTGATCCAAGCAAGAGAAAGACGACAAGAAAGAAGAAGGCAGCATTATTGCAAGAGACAACACCTGATCTCCAAAAGATGTTTTGAAGATCTTCAAGATCAGATCTAGATCTAATCTTTTGAGTATAGATTAAGAAGGAAAATATCTTTAGATCTTGCCTAAGTGGATATCGGTAGAGATCTTTAGATCTTTCGAGCACTATTGCTCCCCATCGGGGCCTTCGATGGCTGGTCACGATCGATCCGATTGATCATATATTTTTTAATTTTCTAGATATACCAAAAATTTGAACATAAATATTTGAGGATGATAAATAGGTGTTTCAAATTTGGTGGTGATCCGATGCTCACAGCACTCGATCTCTCCACCCAAACCTAGATTCCCAAAATTAGGGTTTCACTCGGCCCAAAAATCCTGAAATACTAAAAATCCTATCACGCCCTCTTTGTGTAGAGTTCTTCTCAAAAATAAATTTTTATGGAAATATGACTTATAGATCTATAAAACTTATTTAGATCATATCTAAAAATTGGATATCCTTAGAGGTGAAAATCAAAAGAGAAGAGAGGCATGAGGGAAAAGTAAAGTGTTACAGGACCCTGCTCACCTTCACTCCAAGATTTTTTTTGCCCAAAAATATTGCCCAATTAATCTAAAACTTTTACCACATAATGATAACCCCTTTTATCATGTGCACAAAAACTATCATAATTTATTGACATGAATACCATGGGAAAAGTGAATGGAGAAAGATAAGGGTCGAGTGGTTGGGAGGATTTAACCACTTACTTGATTTCAAAAATTAAGTGATCCTCTTATCCTTATCCAACGCCCCCTCCCATATGTTTAACACGTAGAAGGACTTTCCTTCTATGTGTGCATATTTTGGTTTCTCCAAAAATATTCAACAAACAAAAGAGAGGGCATGGGAAGAAGATAAGGTTGGATTGGTTCCAACCTCCAACAAACTGAGTTGAATTCAAAACTCAACTTACTTTGAACCGGTCCAACCCTCGGACTAGGTCAAAAGAAGATAAAAGAGGTGGTGCAAAAACCTTCTGGGTGAGATAAAAGTGATGTACAAAAATTTTGAGCATGGAACAAGAGTGAAAAAGTCAAAAATGGTGGGTGCATAGGAGAGTTTGAATTCAAACTTCATTTGACTTGGTCCTAATTGGTTTCAACCAAATCAATTAATCTAGACCCAATTAGACCTACTTAAACCCAACCAAATTAGGCTTCCCCCAATTCAATAAAATTCTAATCAAATTAGAAATTAATTAGATCTAGGTTCTGATCAAATCAGGGTCAAAACTCCCATAGCGATTAGGTCATCTCATGACCTGATTGGGTCAAACCCAGTTGAATCAAATTCAATCATACTTGATCAAATCCTCATCACTCAATCAAATTAAGCTAATCAGCAATTGAATTGCTAATTAATTCTTTAAAAATATTTGAGTCCAAATCGGATGGGTTACTGGACAATAGAGTTCCATCAATATGAAACTCCTGAAGAATCCAAATCCAGAGGGACTCTTGATCCTAGTGTCCCAAATGAATGAAACTTACAATCTTAGACTCCCAGACCAGTGGGACTCCTGATCAGAAAGTCTAAGATGAGTAGGACTCAGAGTCCCAGTCCAGTGGGACTCTTGACCACTGTGTCCTAGGTCATCAGGACTCATGATCAGCCATTAGATCAGGTAGGAACTCCATATGTGTGTGACCCCATAGGTTCGAATCCAAAGCTGGTAGCATAGGAACCAATTTTCTATATCAATCAATGTAACCATCTAGCAATTGTACCCAACGTCCGGATAGGTTAAAAAGTTGCAACACAACAATGACGAACCTGTGGAATATGGTTACCGTATAATTCATTCCCTTGATCACGAAGCTCAAAAGGATGATCTAGGGTTTATTGTCAATCCTAAAATTCATCCACATTGAATTTCAAAATTTAGCTTCCATCATATGGACTAACCCGACCGAGGATTTGCTAAATTGAAATACAGTGATGCACTTTTTTCAACACTTGGAGGGATCAATCCCATCTTGACTCACACACCGATAAGCCAAGTACTTAACTACCCCCAGTAGCTTTCTATCACTGAATTAGAAATTCAAGTAGTCCAGTACCTAAGTATAGTGAGTTGCTTGCAAGTCATCATGGTGGTCTCAGGTCTAAGGGATACTTATACCCATATTCTTTGGGGCTAATCTTGATAGAAGAAAAGCTTCAAAGTAGGTTACGTTCAGTGCAGATATTTCCATATATCTCACTTGCATGCCATGCCAGTATCTCAACACTCCTTGGTTATGAGGACAACCAACCTATATGGCACACAACGACCTATACTCGATAAACATTATCGTCCTAAGTAACAATGTATCTTTTGGTCATGAACAATTTAAGGACTAAATGACAAATCCTCCTTTGTCAAATCTAGATAGTCCTAAGGACTTCATCACAACATAGGAGTTTATTAGAAGACAACAAAATTTATGATGAAAAATACCAAAATAAATTTTATTATTTGATAATTTATATACAAGTACAATAAGTAGCACAATCGTCAACAGGCTGACGATTGGCTTTGGGACATATTTCCAATAATCTCCAAATTGGACTAAAGCCAATCGATGCAGTATCTAGTACCTATCTTCGACCTGAAGTCATTGAACTCCTTCACCGCAATAGCTTTAGTGAATGGGTCGGCTAGGTTCTCCTTCCCATCAATCTTCTGAAGATTGACATCACCTCGATCCATAATTTCTCAGACAAGATGGAAGCAGCATAGAATATGGTTCATCTGCTGGTGTGCCTTAGGTTCCTTCGCCTGAGCAATGGCTTCAGAGCTATTACAATAGAGCAAAACTAGACCATCGAAGGAGGGTGCTACTTCAAGCTCGATGATGAATTTTTTCAACCACACCACTTTTTTGGTAATATCTGATGCAGCGACAAACTCTGCCTCACAAACTGAATCGACCATAGTGTGCTGCTTGGAACTCTTCAATCAGATAGCCCCACCATTAAGGGTAAATATATATCCCGACACATTCTTGCTATCATCATGATCAGACTAGAAACTGGAGTCTATGAATCCCACCAGTTTCAAGTCTGATTCACCATATACAAGCCACTGGTCCTTAGTATTTCTTAAATACTTCAGGATGATTTTAACAACCTTCTAGTGGTTCTTCCCTAGATCAGATTAGTATCACTCACTACCCCTAGTGACTATGCCACATCTGATCGTGTACATGTCATAGCGTACATGATAGAACCCACTATCGAAGCATATGGTATTCTACTCATATGCTCTCTTTCTAGAGGTGTTATTGGACAATCCTTCTTTGAAAGAAAAATTACATGACCTATTGGTAGATAACCTTTCTTGGAATTCTCCATGCTAAACCATTTTAGCACAGTATCAATGTATGTAGAATGGGACAATCCAAGTAACCTTTTAGATCTATCTCTATAGATCTTTATCCCTAGGATGTAGGAAGCTTCTCCCAGATCTTTCATGAAGAATTATGATGACAGCCAGATCTTTATTTTTTGCAATGCAGAGACATCATTTTTTATTAAGAGAATGTCATCCATATACAATACTAGGAATACTATTGCTGAACCATTAGCCTACTTATATATGTGGGACTCCTCTTCATTCTTAACGAAGCCATATATTTTGATTGTTCTATTAAATCGTATGTTCCAGCTCCAAGATGCCTACTTAAGTCCATAAATGGACCTTTGAAGCTTACACACTTTTGACTCATCTATGGATGTGAATCCTTCATACTATATCATATACACCTCTTCATCCAGCTCTCCATTTAAGAAAGCCATTTTCACATCCATCTGCTAGATTTCATAATCTAGATGGACAGCGATAGTAAGCACAATCCGAATAGGTTTGAGCATTGCCATAGGAGAGAACGTCTCATCATAGTCAATACCATAATGTTGACAATATCCCTTGGCAACCAGATGGGCTTTATAGGTCTCCACCTTTTTGTCTGCGTCTCTTTTTCTTTTGAAGACCTACTTACATCCTATGGATTTTATCCCTTCAGGTAGGTCAACCAATGTCCATACATCATTGACCTTCATGGATTTCATTTTAGATTTCATGGCCTCAAGCCATTTCTCAGAGTCGGATCTCTACATTGCATCCATATAGGTGATTGGGTCCTGATCGTTCTCATAGAGTTTGATAGGATCCCCGTCCCAGACAAGAAAATCATAGTATCTATTTGGTTAATAGGGTACTCTACCAGATCGTCTTAAGGGTGCATCTATAATAGGTTCTAGATCTGATCTAATCAAATCCAGCTTAAGTTCAATAACTTGTGTCTGTTCTTCCACCTATCATACTTCATCAAGTTCGACCTTAGAGGCATTAATTCCTTCACCAAGGAACTTCTTTTCTAAAAAGACTGCCTTAAGACTGACAAACACCTTTTGCTCATCAGCAAGGTAGAAGTAGTACCCTTTAGTTTCTTTTGGATAACCTATAAAACTATACTTATCAGACCTAGGTCCAAGTTTGTCTGCCATTAAACATTTGACATAAGCCGAACACCCCCAAATTCTAAGGTGTGAAAGCATTGGCTTACGTCCTATCCATATCTCATATGGTATTTTATTAACAGATTTACTCAGAACCTTATTTAGAATGTAACAAGCTGACTCGAGCGCATATCTCCATAGGGAGATCGGCAAATCAACAAACCCCATCATGGATCGAATCATGTCCAATAGGGTTCGATTTCTCCTTTATGATACACCATTATGTTGTGGTGTTCTAGAAGAGGTCCATTGGGAGAAAATTCGATTCTTTCTAAGATATGTCAAAAACTAATTGAAAAGGTACTCACCCCCTCAGTCAGATCGAAGAGTTTTAATACTCTTCCCAGTTTGCTTTTCTACCTTATTTCAAAATAGTTTGAACATTTCAAATGACTCCGACTTATACTTCATTAAATAGATGTACCCATACCTCGATAGATCGTCTATGAAGGTTATGAAGTAGAAATATCCACCTCTGGCACTTGAGCTCATGGGTCCACATACATCCGAATGTAATAGACTCAAGAGTTCAGTGTCTTGTTCACCTTTTCTAATAAAAGATAATTTGGTCAACTTACCAAGAAGACATGACTCATAAGTCGGAAGTGATTCATAATCACTAACCTCAAGAATTTCTTCTTAAGCTAACCTGTTAATTCTATTCTTGCTAATATGACCTAGCCTACAGTGCCAAAGGTAGACATCAGACACATCACTAATTCTAGGGCATTTACCGAAGGATTGAACCATGTTAACAGACATACAAAGTAAATAATTTTTATTATTTAATTATCCAATCAAAATTATAATACCATTCAAAATGACATTATAAAATTTTTCTTTTATTGATATTTCAAAATCATTCATGGCCAAAAGGCCTATAGAAATGACATTCAATAAGAAAGTTGGATAATAATGACATTCATTAAGAATAATTTTATTTGAATTGATTACAAGATTCACGATTTCTAAAGCTAGAATTAGAACTTGTCTTCCATCTCCAACATTCGGAAATCTCTCACCTTGATCAAATCTCTTATTGACCTGCAAGCCCTGCATAGAATTACAAATATGATAAGGACTTTCAATATCTAATACCTAAGAAGTAGAATCAAATAAGAAAAAATTATAAGGTGTTATCATATAATTACCTTGCCTAGCAACCATTTGCTTCTTCCTCGACCTGTTTGGATCTAGAGAGGCAATGTACAAAGGACAGTTCCTCTTTCAGTGCTCCTACTTCTTGCATAAGAAGCACTCTGCTTGGCTCTGGTCGGGCTTGTGCTTCTTGGTCCAATCCTGTGCAGTCGTCCTAGGTTTGGTTGCACCTTCTTATTCTTCTTCTCTTTCTTAAAGGATCGACGATCAGAAGAAGACCCTCCCACTATATTCACCATCTTCTTGTGGAGTTGGTGATCCTTCTCAAAGTTCTACAGCAACCCCAACAATCCAAGATAGTTGATTGCAAGCTTTGTCATTCTAAAATGAGTTAGGAAGGGGAGGAAGGACTTGGGTAAGGAATTAAGGATCGCATCCTTACCGAGTTGCTCATGTAGGAAAAAGCCCAGCTTGCTAAGATGCTCAATCATCTCGATCATGTACAATACATGATTGGTGACTGAGGCCCCATCCCTCATTCGAGCATTTAAAGTGGCACAACTTGTTTTATGCCTTTCAACATCGTCCGACGTGCCAAAGGAGTCATTCAACATTTGAAGCATCTCCTGTGGCTAGGTATTTCCAAACCTATGACTGAACTCATCATTTATTACTGCCAGCATTATACATCGAATGGTGGTGTGGCCATTGAGCTACTTTTGATAAGTATCTCAGACTGCTCTCCTAGCATTTGGGGATGGCTCCTTAGGTGTAGGATCAGTTACAACATAAAGAATTCGCTCATGCTCTAGGATGATTTTCAACTTACGATACCAGCTATCGTAGTTGGATCTCATTAATTTGTCATTATCTAATAATGATCGGAGCGATAGGTTGGTGGCCATTTCTGCATAATAAGGAAAATCAAACCTAATTAGTATATGAATCAATTATCCTAAGGACTTGAACTTTAGTCTAAAGATTCTTCCACTATTTTATACGAATTGATAGCCTCTACCTCTAATTCAAGAAATTACTTTAATTCCTTAGTGGGTACTAGAATCCACATAGACTATACACGAGCCCAACTTCAGTTGGTCAACTCATGTGCACCTATGGGTAGGTTCAAAATTAATTACTTCTCTAAATAATTTCTAGTAATATCAATTTTGCCCTAGAGACCTAATCAGTAGGCTTTGGCCTCCACCAAAAAAGTTTGGTTAGGTCCAACCATTAACATGACCATATCTGATCTTATCTAACCAATAAATGATCAGGTCCGACTTTGGTTGACCAACCTTACCACCATCAGAAAGACTTAACCAAATCATTATTTTATGAATGATAATTTCATTAGTCAATAAGCATCATGCCTTTGGGCCTTCAGTGATTATCAAATTAATGAATCTATTATCACTCAACTTAATGGGAGCCTATGATTTAGTTATCTATATAACTATTTTATTTTGAAGGATCTAATAATTTTAGAGGATTTAGTTAACATATCTAAGAAAAGTGAGCCAATTTTGATCCTCCCTCTGACTTCACTAAGTTAGATCAAAAAGGATCTAATCTAAGTTGGCATTAGGAGCACCTAAATCAGTTAGACTTATTTACCTAATTGACATGGGTGAGCCCAAATCACCAAGTGATCTAATCAAAACCTAACTCACCAGGATGGCTAGGTAAGTGAGATCAGTGGAAGGGATCTGCCATTAACTCGTAAAAGACCAAATCAGTGCGACTATCTCCTAATTAAAAACCACTGGTCAAACTACCAAACTTACCTTAGACACCATCCAATTTATTAGTTTTAATTTGACCAACCTAGTAATTTCAGGTTCGACCGCATAGCCATGAATCAAATCCATTTGGTCCTCGTTAAAGACATGGACTTGACCAACTACAACTATTGTAATTGAGTCTATAGAGTCCTTGATCTAATCTAAATTAATATTTAATTAAATTTGATCAATTACTCTAATTTAGTCCTCTCTTTAACTAACCTTAGGTCTAACCCAATTTATGAACCTAATTCAACTAACCCAATAACTCACGTTGTATGATTGATGACTTAGAGTCTTAATTCATAATTCTAGACACTAAATCATTATACTTAATATTTAATTAAGTTTATGGGCTATGGGTTAGGGTTCGACATTTCAAAAATATTTTTTTAAAATTTTAAAATATTCTTTACAACTTAGTATTATTCACTAATTAAGTCAACTCTCTTTAAAATTGAATTGGCTCAATTCACAAATAATACTAGTTGTAGGGTTTAATCTAAAACTATGTACACTACATAATACTAAATCATGAATCAAACTTTATCTAATTATGCATTCATGATCATAAATTAGATTAAAGCCTAATATAATAAGATCATAAAAATATTAGATCAAATCTAAAATTTTATGATTAATGATATAGATTAGCGACGTACCAGGATAACTTTTTTCCTATAGGGGGTAAACCCTACAACAGGACAACCTACAGTCCATGCGATCTAGATTTTAATTTTTAGATATAATTAATTAGATTATTAGATTAATATTTAGATCAAATCTAAATTATCAATCTAAAATATGCAAGCATATCATGTTTAGTGAACCTCGCCATGATATCATTTGAAGAAAATCGCGTAGGATTTAAGCATGCATTTTCAAAACTTTTTCAAATAAAATAGCAGTGGAAGTAAATATTAATCTAAAATTAATACTATGCATGCATTGATCATATCAAATAAATCTTACTCAGGATCTAAATATGCTAATATGTGATAGAAAAATAAAATGCATTCAATCAGCAAATCAAATCTGTTGATCGATACGAGTTCAGAACTTGATATCTTTTCGTGGGTAGCTGATCTCCATGATCTAAATCCACCAAAAGAAGTTGTGGTGTTACACTATTGCCGCACACTTATCCGGCCTCTATAGATGGTCCACATGGAGCTCTTGATTTCAACCAGCTCCATTAGAGTGCTAGCTCCTCGTCAGCCCCTTTGATGGTTGATCATTATTGATCCAATCGATCATATATATTCTAATTTTATAAATACATCAAAAAATCAAAACATAAATATTGTATGATTATAAAGTGGTGTTTCAAATTTGGTGATGATTCGATGCTCACAGCACTCAATCTCTCCACCCGAACCTAGATTCCCAAAACTAGGGTTTCACTTGGCCCAAAAATCCTGACACACTAAAAATCCTATCATGCCCTCTCTGTTTGAAGTTTTTCTATGAAACAAGTTTTTATGGAAATATAACTTTTAGATCTATAAACCCTATTTAGATTATATCTAAAAATTGGGTATCCTTTGAGGTGAAAATTAGAAGAGAAGAGAGGCAAGAGGGAAAAGTAAAGTGTTGTAGGACCCTGCTCACCTTCACTCTGAGATTTTTTTCACCCAAAACTAATGCCCAATTACTCTAAAATTTTTTCCACATAATGCAAACTCTTCTGTTGCATGCATAAAAATTCTTGTAATTTATTGACATGAATACGATGGGAAAAGTGCATGGAAAATGATAAGGGTCGAGTGGTTGGAAGGTTTTAACCACTCACTTGATTTCAAAAATCAAGTGAGCCTCTTATTGTTATCCAACACCCCCTTCCATGTATTTAACACGAAGAAGGACTCTTCATCTAAGATCACACATTTTGATTTCTCAAAAAAATATTTGGCAAACAAAAGAGAGGGCGTGGGAAGCAGATAAGGTTGGATTGGTTCCAACCTCCAACAAACTGAGTTGAATCCAACCCTTGGACTAAGTCAAAAGCAGATAAGAGAGGGGGTGCAAAAACCTTCTGGGCAAGAGAAAAGTGATGTACAAAAATTTTGGACGTGGAACAAGAGTGGAAAAGTCAAAAATGGTGGGCGCATAAGAGAGTTTGAATTCAAACTTCATTTGACTTGGTCCTAATTGGTTTCAACCAAACTAATTAATCTAGACCTAATTAGACTAGGTTAAATCTAACCAATTTAGGCTTAGCCTAATCTAATAAAATCTTAATTAAATTAGAAATTAATTAGGTCTAGGTCCTGATTAAATCAGGGTCAAAACTCCCATAGCGATTAGGTCATCTCATGACTTGATCGGGTCAAACCTAATTGAATCAAATTCAATCGGACTTGATTGAATTCTTATCACTCAATTAAATTAAGCTAATCAATAATTGAATTACTAATTAATCCTTCAAAAATATTTGAGTCTAAATTGGATGGGTTACTGGACAATAGAGTCCCATCAACATGAAACTCTTGAAGAGTCCCAATCTAGTGGAGCTCTTGAACCCAGTGTCCCAAACGAATGAAACTCATGATCTTAGAGTTTCAGACTAGTGAGACTCTTGATTAGAGAGTCTTAGATGAGTAGGATTCAGAGTCTCTATCCAGTGGGACTCTTGACCATAGTGTCTTAGGTCATCAAGACTCATGATCAGCCATCAGATCAGGTAGAAACTTCTTATGTGTGTGACCCCATAGGTTCGAATCCTAAGTTAGTAGTATAGAAATCAATTTCTTATACTAATCGATGTGACCATCTAGCAATGGTACCGGATATTTGGATAGGTCAAAAAGTTGCAACACAATAATGACGAACCTATGGAATATGGTTATCGTATAATTCATCCCCTTGATCATAATGCTCAAAAGAATGATCTAGCATTTACTGTCAATCCTAAAATTCATCCATATTATATTTTAAAATTTAGCATCCATCATATGGACAATCTCGACCGAGGATTTGTTAAATTGAAATACAGCGATGCACTTGCTCCAACACTTGGAGAGATCAATCCCATCTTGACTCACACACCGACAAGCCAAGTACTTGACTGCACCTAATAGCTTTTCATCATTGAATTAGAAATTTAGGTAGTTTGGTACCTAAGTATAGTGAGTTGCTTGCAAGTTACCGTGGTGGTCTCAGGTCTAAGAGATACTTATACCCATATTCTTCAGGGCTAATCTTGATAGAAGAAAAATTTTGGAGTTAGTCACGTTCAGTGCAGATGTACCCATACATCTCATTTGCATGCCATGCCAGTGTCTCAACACTCCTTGGTTATGAATACTACTAACCTATATGGCACACAATGATCTATACTCGATAAACATTATCATCCTAAATAACAATGTATCTTTTGGTCGTGAATAATTTAAGGACTAAATGATAAATCCTTCTTTATCAAAGCTAGATAGTCCTAAGGACTTTATCATGACACAGGCATTCATTAGAAGATAATAAAATTTATGATAAAAAATATCAAAATAACTTTTATTATTTGATAATTCATATACAAGGATAACAAGTAGCACAATCGTCAATAGACTGACGATTGGCTTTGGGATATATTTCCAATAATGGCAACATCAGATGCAACAAAGAAAAATGTGTGGTTGAGGAAGTTCATCACCGAGCTTAGAGTAGCACACTCCATTAATGGTCCAGTCCTACTCTACTGTGATAGCACTGGCGCCATAGCTTAAGCAAAGAAATCGAAGGCACACCGGCAAACAAAGCATATTCTGCACCACTTTCATCTGATCTATGAGATCATGGATTGTGGTGACGTTGACCTTCAGAAGATCGATGGAAAGGAGAACCTAGTCGACCCCTTCACTAAAGCCCTAGTAATCAAGGAGTTCGATAACCATAAGTCAAAGATGGATATTAGATACTATATCGAGTGGCTTTAAGATAAGTGAGAGTTGTTGGGAATTGTATCTCAAAAGCTAATCGTTAGTCTGTTAACGGTTGAGCTATTTTGTATATGTAATTGATCATTGATAAATAAAATACTTTGGTATATTTTTCATCATAAGTCTTCATCTTCTAACTAACTTTATTTTTGTGATGAAGTCCTTAGGATTATTTAGTTTCGATAAAGGGAGGATTTATTGATTAGTCCTTAAATCAGTTCACGACCAAATGATAAGCTGTTAAATAGGATGACAGCATCTATCGAGCATAGGTCACTATAGGCTATATAGATTGGTTGTGCTCTTAACCAAGTAGTGTGGAGATACTGGTATGGCATACAAATGAGATGTATGGGTACATCATCATTGAACATGACCAACTCTAGAGCATTCTGCTATCGAGGATGTCTCTAATGGGATATAGGTATAAGTGTCCCTTAGACCCGAGATCACCTCAGTGACTTGCAAGCAACTTACTATGTTTTGGTACCTGACTAACTAAATTTTTAATTTAGTAATAGAAGACTTCTAAGCACAGTCAAGTACTTGCAAAATCGATGTGTGATCAAGATGAAATTGACCACTCCAAGAGTTGGAGAAGAATGTATCACTATATTTCAATATAGCAAAATCTTGGCCAGGATAATCCATCAGATGGATTTGATATTTTAAAATATAATATGGACAATCTGATCAGAGTTGATAGTTGAACTCTAAGGTATCCTATGAGTATTTTGGTCAAGGGGATGAATTATATGGAAACTATATCTGCATGAGTTCTAAGGATGGTGTTCTACACATTTGACCTATTCGGCCGTCGGGTATCATTGCTAGATGATCACTTTGATTAGTATAAAAATTTATTTCTATGCTATCAACTTAGGTTCAGACTTATGAGGTCACATATATTAGAGCTCATGATCTGATCGGATGGTTAATCAACGATTGAGAATCGTTCTAGGATTAAACGATCAATACAATTGATGTTTAACCTATTACAAGTGTTGCAGGAGGATTGATTAGCAATTCGATTACTAATTGACTTAATTTGATTAAACCAAAGGTCTGAGATTAAGTCTAATTAAATATAATTTAATTAGATTTAGTTTGGGGTTGATTGAATCAAGTTCAATTGACTTATTGGATAATTCAAGTGCAAGAAAAAACTAGTCCTAGTCTAACTAGGACATAGGTCAACCCAATTTTCTAATTTGATTAAAAAATTAAATTAAATTTAATCTAATTTAATTTAATTTAATTAAACCATTAATTATTTTAGAACCTAATTTAATTTGGTTGAGTTGGTTTTGATTTAATTTGGTTTAAGAAACCACTTTGACCAAGTCATAGATAGAATCCTAGTAAGACAAGGATTCCTCCTTGTGCCACCTTAGTCCCAATGCCCCCTTGCCTATTCTTTTGGTATTTTTTATGAAAAATCTTTTTCTTCCTGATCTTCACATATGCCCTGTCTCTCCCTCTCTTTCTCATATGGTAATTAGATATAAGACCAAGTCAAAGAAGGAGTTTGTTTTATTATTGGATTCTATGAGATAGAATCCTAACAAACCCAAACTCTTTCCAAAAGGTGCCGCCCCTCTTCCAATTAATTTCTCTCTTATTCCATGTGAGAAACCCCTTTTCTTATGCACCTTTCTTTTCTAGTACATGCCAAAAATTATGGAGGGGGTGCCCAAGAGTTGGGCGCCCCTTGACTTGCTCTGTTTGACCTTTCTTTGTCTAGTATTTGACCTAGATAAGGACTCTTATTTTTTTATATATTTTGAACGAATTTTGGCTTGAAATTATTTTGAATTATAGACCATTGAGAAGGCTTTGAGGTGTGTAGAAACATGGAGAGAGAACCTCTGAGTGTTGAGATTCAATAGACACAAAACTAGTTGTCTAGGTGAGAGCAAAGTGAAGAAGAAGAGGGTCTTCTTCTAGGGTTGCTTTGTTCATCTCTTTTCTTCCTTCTTCCTTGGGTTTTCTAAGAGTGTCTCACATCTAAAACCACTTCTCCTCCTTTTCCTCTTTGAAAGAGTCAAATCTAGAAGAAAGGAGGCATCTGACCAACCATCGAAGAAAGATCAGTGCAGTACTAGCATACTGTGCTGATTTTCAGCATCTGAATTTTTTATCATGATCGTGGGCTCGTGTGGACGACTCCTAGAGGCCGAACGTGTGTACGGATTGCAACTTCATCCTCAAGCCTGGATCAATAAGTTAGAATGTCTAACTAGCTCAGGTAATAGATCTAATCTATTATTGTTTTCATACATGCATGAGATATAGCGTAGATCTAGATTAATGTGATCAACCTTTCCTTCTTGTTTATTTTTGATTTTAGATTTAAATGTCATACAATAATCATATAATATGGTCTTAGATCTAGGGATTATCTGATATTTAAAATTAATTAGATTAATTTTGAGTCTTCCGTTATTGATCTAGAAAAAGTTTCAAGATCTAGCCCTGAAACCCTAGATCTGATTCCTATAGTATTAAAAGTTGAAAATCATCCTGGAGCATGAGCAGATCTTGTATGTATGGACTGATCTAGCACTTAAGAAGCCAGATCCGAATGCTAGAGGTGTAGTTCGAGATACTTATCAGAAGTGGCTCAATGACCGCACCATCATTTTGTGCATCATATAGGCGGCAATAAATGATGAGTTTAGTCATAGGTTTGAAAATGCCCAGCCTCAGGAGATGCTTCAAATGTTGAATGACTCCTTTGACACACATGATGACGTTAAGAGGCACAAAACTAGTAGTGCCATTTTCAATGCTCGAATGAGAGACGAGATCTTAGTTATCGATCTTATATTGTACATGATCGAGATGATTGAGCACCTGAGTAAGCTGGGCTTTCTTCTGCACAAGTAGCTTGGGAAGGATGCGATCCTTAATTCTTTGCACAAGTCCTTCCTTTCCTTCCTTACTTATTTTTGAATAACAAAGCCAACAGTTAACTATCATGGTTTATTAGAGTTGTTGCAAAACTTTGAGAAGGATCACCAGCTCCATAAGAAGATCGTAAATATAGTATGAGGGTTTTCTTCTAGTCTTCGACCCTTTAAGAAAGGAAAGAAGAAGAAGAAGAAGAACAAAAAGGTGCAGCCTCATGCCATGATGAATGCATAGGATCAGACCAAAAAGTGCAAGCCCAGCTAGAGCCAGGTAGAGTGCTTCTTTTGCAAGAAGTAGGGGCACTGGAAGAGGAATTATCCTCAGTATATTGCCTCCTTGGACTCGAACAGGCCAAGAAAGAAACAAGCTATTGCTAGGTAAGGTAATTATATGATAACACCTTGTAACTTCTCAATATATGATATTACTGCCTGGGTATTAGATACTAGAAGCCCTTATCATATTTGTAATTCGATGTAGGGTTTACAGCTTAGTAGAAGATTTGATGAAGGTGAGAGGTTACTGAACATTGGGGATGGAAGACAAATTCCAGTTCTAACTTTAGGAACCATAAACCTTGTAATCAATTCTTATAAAGTTGTTGTTAGTGAATGTCACTTCTGTCCAAATTTTTTATTGAATGTTTTTTCTATAGGCCTTTTGACCAAGATCAGTTATCAATTTTCAATAAAAGAAAACTTTTATGATATCATTTTGAATGGAGTTATGATTTATGTTGGACAATTGAATAATGATATTTATTTACTATCATAGCCTATTAACATGGTTCAGTCCTCTAGTAAATGCCATAGATTATATAATGTGTTAGAAGTCTACTTTTGGCACTGTAAGCTAGGTCATATTAACAAGAATAGAATAAATAGGTTGGCTCAAGAAGAAATTCTTGAAATTAGTGATTGTGAATCACTTTCGATCTATAAGTTCTGTCTTCTTAGTAAAATGACCAAGTCATCTTTTACTGAAAAAGATGAGCGAGCTAGTGAACTCTTAAGTCTAGCATATACTGATGTATGTGGACCCATGAGTTCAAGTGCTAGAGGTGGATATTTCTACTTCATAACCTTCACATACCACCTATCTGAAAGAAAAATCTTGATTTTCTGGATCAGGTTCATTCAGATCTGATTGGATCGAGAGAGATATTTCAAAAATTTTCTCTCATATATCCAGATCAGATCTAATTTTATAGATCTAACAAATAAAAATAAAAATAAATTAAATCTAATTTAATTTAAACCTTGATGTGGGAAATCTGATTATCCTATGATGATCCTGCAAAATGCCTGTGGTTCTGGATCTAGCCACGCAAGCACCTGGTCTCTATCGGTATCCACTCGGGCTAGATCTGGAGATCTTCTCCTTCCTTATCACTTCTCCAAAAATTAAATTTGGATCTGATTTGGAGGATCTTCAAAATATTTTCTGAAGATCAGCAGTCGTCTCTGTAGCAGTGCTGCCTTCTTCCTTCTCGTCAGCTATTTCTTACCTGGATCGCACCAAACTGAAGCCCAACTTCCCTTGGGCATGGAGAGGAAAGAGAGGATCAAAAGATGGCATGGAGGAGGGAGAGGGGCAGCCTTGGGTAATGGCTAAGAGGAAACTCTCTGAAAGTTGGGCGCAGATAGGGTTTATTTATAGACCCTGCTGTGCCATGCAATGCCACATTATCCCCACCAATCGCATTGCTTCATGCAATCAGATCTAAATCTGATTGGTGGGATGACATCATCTGATCCAATCAAATGAGAGCCCCATAAATTCATCCTTAGATGGCACCTAAGACTGGCCAAAGTCTATAGGTAAGGGTCACCTAAGTAGAATCCAAGAAGCAACCTGGAGTCCCATCCGTATGGGACTCCAGGCATCCTATCCATTGGGCGCACGCCATCCTAGGCGTGCACCCCCTTCTTTCCAGGTTCTGGCAGTAAGGGGACAAGGCCCCCATCCAGCTCTTCCAATAAGGTGCATGACATGATGGGCAGATGTCCAAGGGTCAAAGGTCAACGTTTGACCAAAGTCAAAGGACAAGAAATTAGGCAGGTGACCAAAAATGGTAGGTATTATCTCAAATTACTCAAAATAAGACAACCTTTTCTGACTTGGACAAGCCTCCAGTCAGACCATAGTGAAGGCCTCTGATTGAGCACAAACTCCTTTGGCTCAGTCAGGACAACTTATTTATGATAGTAAAAGAAGAACGTTAGGTTCAATCGAGTGCTAGCACGATTTTCTTGAACCTAATTGAATCTCATTCAGATCAATTGAACTAGATCAGTTCAATTGATGATCACCAGATTCAAACCCTTGTTTGTGTGACCCAGTTAGGTTCAGTTCTGTATGGTAATGGGATATGTCATGATCTCTATCATCGACATCATCGAAACTCCTTTCGATGGATCAGAACTCTTCTGATTCGAACAGCTAGAATGATCGATCATCTAAATCATTCTAATTGCTCCCAAAATCCACCAGTGACACCTAGCAGTATATGGTGGCAACCCATCAGAGCTGAATGCGAACCTCTTGGTGCAGCTACCTGTGTGATTAAGTTCTTCTATCTTGAGCCCCGATCAGATTAGGGTTAAGGTGAACTCGTCAAACCCTAGTTTCTGTCATATGATGTAATCATTCGATTCAAGTCCGAATGTGAAAATCTAAATAGAAACTCTTTCTATTATTTCACTCTGCCATGGCCATGGGCTTCTGGACTTGATTCTCATGATCATCATAGGGCTGCTCCTCTACCACCGAGGTAGATAGATTCCATCTTGATGCAATCCAGTTCCTACAATGAACATGCTATAGCCAACATACACCTCAGGATTCCATATGGCTAGGAGACCGAGTAATGGTGTAGTCAAACTATAACACCCTCAAGGTGAACTGTCCGATGCACCTCAGGTCAAAGAACCAGACACACTACTGCAGCATCGAGTCAGTCATTGACGAGAAGGTAGACTTCCTAATGACTACTCGAGGTGGTCACGCTCAGTGCCCTCGTTCTCTAACGAGTACCTGTACTCTCGCTCTGGTGTCTCCACACCGTAGACTCAAGACTCATCTACTAAAGAGAAGCGATTGTACACCAACCTTCCAGGATCAATCACCATCCTCGTGATGATCCTATGGTCGAGAGCATTTTATGAGTTAATAATGATTATTATTCATGTCTTAAATTTTCAACTCTTGAAAATATGAATTATCATTACCATTAACTCAAAGGATGTATCACAGACACTAAATACACATATATGTGATAGAAAATAATCCCATTTTATTGATTTATAGTCAAAATTATAATTTTGCCCCTAGAAGTGTATTACAAGTGTCAGCCAATTCTGGCTTCTAGGGCACATATATCTAACAATCTCCCACTTGTCCTAAAGCCAATTGGCTACAAGTCTAAGTCCCATCTTCTCAAGGTGGGCTTCGATCTTCTGCTGGCCCAACGGCTTTGTAAGTGGGTCTGCCACATTATCTGCGGAGTTGACTCTCTTGACCTCGACGTAACCCTTCTCGAGGTAATCGCGGATGAGGTGGTATCGCCGCTCAATGTGCTTGGATTTCTGGTGAGACCTCGGCTCCTTAGCAAGGGCTATGGCGCCATTGTTGTCGCAGTATAGAGGAATGGCATCTGATGGCATTACTCCGATTTCTGCAGCAAACTTCTTGTACCAGAATGCTTCCTTCGCAGCCTCTGATGCAGCGATATATTCTGCTTCCATGGTGGAATCTGCTATCACCATTTGCTTGAAACTCTTCCAGCTGACAGCACCACCATTGCACACAAACAGACTCCAGATGTCGACTTTCGATCATCTATATCGGACATGAAATCCGAGTCTGTGTATCCCTGGACTTGGAGTTCTCCATTACCAAAGACCAACATCATATCCTTAGTTCTTCTCAAGTACTTAAGGATACATTTCACAGAAGTCCAGTGTTCTTCACCTGGATTTGACTGATATCTGCTTGTGACACTCACAGCATGGGCTATATCAGGTCGTGTACATAGCATGGCATACATGAGGCTCCCTATTGCAGAAGCATAAGGGATCTTGCTCATGCATTCTATTTCCTCAGGTGTGCTAGGGCACATCTTCTTGGAAAGATGAATACCATGTCTGAAGGGTATTAATCCCCTCTTAGAGTTTTCCATACTAAACCTCTTTAGTACTTTCTCTATGTACATCTTCTGTGAAAGTCCTAGCATCCTATTCGGTCTATCCCTATAGACCTTAATTCCTAGAATAAAGGATGCTTCACCTAGGTCTTTCATGGAGAATTCCTTGGACAACCATATTTTGACTGATCGTCAACATGGGAATATCATTCCCAATAAGGAGGATGTCATCCACGTACAATACGAGGAAGACAACAGCGCTCCCACTGACCTTTTTGAAAACACATGGTTCCTCTTCATTTTTGATGAAACCAAATATTTTGATCACATCATTGAAATGAGTGTTCCAGCTCCGAGATGCTTGCTTAAGTCCATATATGGACCTTTGCAGCTTGCAAACCTTGTGATCAGTATCACTGGATGTGAAACCTAGCGGCTGTTCCATATAGATATCTTCCTCAAGATATCCATTTAAGAATGCCATTTTCACGTCCATTTGCCATATTTCATAATCGAAATAGGCTGCAACGGCAAGCAATGTGCGGATGGATTTTAGCATAGCCACTGGGAAAAAGGTATCCTGATAGTCAATGCCTTCGCGTTGACTATAACCTTTTGCCACTAGTCTAGCCTTGAATGTCTCCACATTCCCATCTGCACCAATCTTTCTCTTGAAGATCCATTTACACCCAATAGGTACTATACCTTCTGGTGGATCTACCAAGGTCCAGACTTGGTTTGAGTGCATCGAGTCAATTTCTGACTGCATTGCCTCTAGCCATTTCTCGGAGTCGATATCTGATATCGCCTCGTTGTAGGTTTTGGGATCATCACCATGAGCACCATTACCTACGAGGAACATTTTCTCTACTTCCTCTGAAATAATACCTAAGTATCTTTCAGGGGGATGGGAAAACTCTTTTCCGATCTACGAGGTGGAGGAGGTAGTGTTCTTATTGGCTCAACCTGATTTGGTTCCAATTGGTCCTTAGCTCGTTGTACTTGTGAGACTTTCTCATCAAGCTTGAATCTGCTTTCCAATGCCGCTATCTTGAATAAACTATTTTTCAAGAAAGATGGCATGTCGACTCACAATCACATTGTGGTCTTCTGGAATGTAGAAATAGTATCCTAATGACTCTTTAGGATATCCTATGAATCGAGCTCTGAAGGACCTAAACTCTAACTTGTCCGCTTGTTGTCTTTTGACATGAGCCGGACAACCCCAAATTCTGAGATGACTCAGACTTGGTTTCTTACCGTGCCATATCTCATACGGTGTGGTAGGAACGGTTTTAGAGGGAACCCTATTCAGTAGATAAATTGAAGTTAACAATGAGTGTCCCCAAAGAAAATCAGGGAGGTCTGTGAAGCTCATCATGGATCGAACCATATCCAATAGAGTCCGATTTCTCCATTCTGAAACCCCGTTGAGTTGAGGTGTTCCTGGTGGAGTCCATTGAGAGACTATGCCATTTTTCCTTGAGATAGTCTAGGAATTTTCCGGCTAAGGTATTCACCTCCTCGATCTGATCGAAGAACCTTAATGGGTTTTCCAGTTTGTTTTTCTACTTCATGTCTGAATTCTTTGAACTTTTCAAAAGCTTCAGACTTGTGTCTCATAAGATACACATACCCATACCTAGACAGATCATCGGTAAAGGTAATGAAGTAGACAAAATTGCCTCTAGCCGGCACATCAAATGGGCCGCACACATCAGTATGTACTAGGGCAAGGAGATCTGTGGCCCTCTTCCCCATGTCCAACAAAAGGGAGTTTAGTCATTTTGCCTTGAAGACAAGATTCACAAGTTGGATATGACTCGAAAGTCAATGGACTCAATAGCCCATTTTTCTCCAATTTGTTGATCCTATCTTCTGCTATATGACCTAATCTCAGGTGCCATAGATATCTATCATTTGGACTATCCCTAGGTCGTTTTTTGGCATTCACGTTTTTTGCTCGATAGTTAGAATAGGTACATCAATATGTAGCTGATAAAGACCATTAATAAGAAAACCATTTGCAATTTTATTTCTTTCATAAAGAATGTTACAATGGTCCTTAAAGAAGGTAATCACATAGCCTTCTTGTGCTAAGCATGAAACAGAAATCAAATTCCTGCTAGCTGCAGGCACATAATAACAGTCTTTCAAAACTAAGTCTAAACCAGATGGTAATCGAAGAGGGTATGTTCCCACGGCTACTGCAGCAACTCTTGCTCCATTACCGATGCGTAGGATCATGTCTCCATCCCTCAGCCTCCTGCTATCCTCAAGACCCTGCATGAAGTGCACAGATGAGCACTAGAACCAGAGTCAAGCACCCAACTGGATGCAGAAGAAATCCGTAAGGTTAGACTCAATAACGAGCATACCTCCAGAAGGACCTTCCTTCTTGTTCTTCAGGGTGGCCAGGTAAGTAGGGCAGTTCCGCTTCCAATGGCCGTCGCTGTTGCAATGGAAACACTTTCCTTTGACATCGGCCTTTTTCTTCGGCTCTGCCTTCTTCTTCTTTGATCCTTCCACCTTCTTGCTTTTTCACAGACTTCTTTTTCTTTCCATAAGACTTTCTTTTGGAAGAAGTCCATTCCATAGCAAGAACTGAGCCTTTAGAACCTTTCATAGAAAGCTCAGCGGTAACCAGCATATTCATTAATTCGGCCAAGGAATTTTGAAGTTTATGCATGTGGTAATTCATGATGAATTGCCCATATGCATCAGTCAAGGATTGCAGAATAATATCATTCTGCAGATCCAAGTCTAACTTCACACCGAGCTTCTCAAGCTCTTCCATGTCCTTGATCATCATGTCAGACAGTGATCTTGGACTGACTGCCCATCACGCATCTTAGCCTTAAAAAGTCATTTCGTGACTTGATACTTTGGCTGCGCGACTCTGTTCACCAAACATCTCCTGCAGGTGAGCCAACATTTGGCGAGCAGTCCCGATATCTTCATGTTGGCGCTGGAGCTCATCAGACATCGAGCCCAACATGTAATATCTGGCCTTATTATCTTCGTCTATCCATTTTTCCAGAGACGCTCTCTGTTCAATGGATGGACGGGCTGGTAAGGTGGGAGGGTCCTGGTCCAATACATGGGTTAACTTCTCGGAACCCAAAATAATTTTGTAGTTCCTGAGCCAATCTTTATAATTGGGTCCAGTCAGTCTATGTGTGTCCAGGATACGTGCCAATGGGTTGGACGCAGACATTTTTCCTGTAGAGAGTCAAAGATTCTAGTTAGATACTGTAATTATTGACTTGACCAATTTATTTAGGGAATTTTATTTTTAAACAAATTAGCTCCCACTATTTTCTCGGATCCCTACACTCCCTCTGTAGAGATGCAAAAATCTCCATGATTAATGATTTCTAGTGGGTGGTGCGGTCTCACCAACTGACTCATCACCTCACCTAACAGTTATTGGTGATGGGTTAGCCAATGAGTGAACAACTCTTGTTCAATGATTCTCTAATCATGGTGCACCCAAACTTGGTCTCTAATTCATGAATCTCACCGTATCCGAAATATTGATCCACTCCTTAGTTAAGTCAGACCCACCATTTGCATAGACTGGATTCCTAATTGAGTCTCTCACCGTATCCAAAATATTGAGCCCAACTCATCCTCCAGCCCATAGCATCCAATGCCTAATAGACATGGTTGCATCTTTCCGGTGCAACTGAGCCACTGTATCCAGCCGAGAACAATCAACCCCGGGAAGGGCCCGCACATCTACAATGGTGGAAGACCTCAGACTTAATCTTTTCTTAGGGAGAATTGATTCAGGTCTCATTAAACTAGACTTGGCATAGTCATAACAATTATGACTAACCTAGTGGCATGGGTTAGCTCGGATTATTGACCACCTCAGATCAGAACTGTGTCAACAGATATGGCCAGGTAAGTGAGACCGGTGGAAGGAATATGCCATTAACTCGTACAAGAATGCATTCAGGTCGAGTAGCTTCCAATTAAAAACCAGTCGGTCGTATGTGCCAAACTTACCTTAGACACCAAATTATTGAGCCAGAACCAATTGGGTTAGCCTACAATCCAGACTCTAACCTCTGAGCCTAATTAGGTCTTGCTTGATCGTGACTCGATCTTGACCCAGACTTAATCCTATTAGGCTGGTCAATTTAAGCATTGTTGATCCCATCTAACCAACTCTTGATTCGGTTTGATCAACCGCTTAGACCTAATTGAGCTACCCAAGCCCGAACCCAGTATTATGAATATGTCTTAGATCTGAAATTCTCAATTTTAGACCTAATTAATATTCCATAATCTTAATTCTTAATTAAGTAGGGTTCATAAATAAAATATGCACAATAAATCCTAGGGTTTCAGGATCTAGGGTTTTGCAGAAAGTAAGTTTTGGGTTTCTGATTAAGGACGAACACGCAGCACCCCTACACATCATAAGAACACCCCATCGAATGGGAAGAGAGGGCCTTTAAACCCTTCTTCATTCTTATGACCGGACGGCCAAGAGGAACGCCTTAATCAGGAACATTCAATACTACAAAATAGTTTTAGATCTATATCATATATCTCATATATACAAATTAGATCTAATCATGGCATATTTTGCATACATCTCATGTATCAAATCATGCATATTTTTTCAGATCTAAATTATCTCATAATAATCTAAAAAATTAGATTTAAATTGATCTAATCAAAATAAATTCTAATCTAGACAATTATGTAGAACTATTCTACAACTAGTCTAGACATGCATCAATCATATCTCATATGATATTTAAAATTAAATAATTTTTATTTGCTATTTTTTAGATGTTATTATAACACTTATAATATCAAAAAATAGTAAATAAATAGATCTAAAATATGATTTAATCAGATTAAATCAAAGAAAACATGCAAGACTATTCTATAGAACTATTCTATTCTAGAACTAGTCATGCATATCTTCTAATCTTAGATCCAAATCATTTAATTTTAATTTTTTCTAATTTCAGATCTGATCACATCTCATGTGACATCTAAAATCACTTATTTTCTAATTAAAATAAATTTAAAATCAGATCTAAATAATTTTTTAGAACCATGGCTCTGATACCAGTTGAAGGGAAATCCTGATTTCCCGGTCCAGGTTCGTTCAGATCTGATCAGATCAAGAGATATATTTCAAAAATTTTTCTCTTGATCTAATCAGATCTTGATATTTTAGATCTAATTCTTATTATTTTAATAAATAAAATAAAATAAGATAAATTAAATCAAATTTAATTTACCTGATTTGGGTAATCCTATTACCCTGTTGATGATCCTGTTTGCAGCGGGAAGGTTCTGGATCTAGCCACGCAAGCGCCTGGCCTCTACCGGTATCCACTCGGGTTGGATCTGGAGATCCTCTTCTTCTCTATCACATCCTCCAAAAATTAGATCTGGATCTGATCTGGAGGATCTTCAAAACTCCTTTTGAAGATCAGCAGTCGTCCTTTGCAGCAGCGCAGCCTTCTTAGCTTTTGATCGCCTTTCTCTTGATCTGGATCGCACCAACCAAAGGTCCAAAACTCCTTTTGGACGTGGAGAGCAGAGGGGAGAAGGATGGCATGGAGGAGGAAGAGGGGAGAGGCAGCCTTGGGGCATGGGAATTGATTGAATTCTCTTAAAGTTGGGTTGGGCGCAGGGTCTTATTTATAGACTAAGCGTGATCCAACTCCTCTTCTTCCCAACCAATCACAACCCTTTGTGAAATCAGATCTAAATCTGATTGGTGGGAATAGAGTCCCCTGGATTCCTCCTTAGAGGGTGCCTAAGACCAGTCAAAGTGGATGGTTCTTAGAAGAACTCTAATTGGAATCCAAAAAGGAGATGGAGTCCTTGTCCAACAAGGACTCCTAGGCGCCTCCAACTTGGGCTCCACACCCCTCCTAGGGCGTGGCGCGCCCCTCCTTGCCAGGTTCTGGCAGGGGGACAAGGCCCCCACCAGCTCTCCAATAGGTGCATGACATGTGGTCAAAAGTCAAAGGTCAATGGTCATTTGACCAGTCAAAGGTAGACTTTTGACCAAAGTCAAAGAACAAGAAATGGCAGGTGACCAAAAATGGCAGGTAATGTCTTACAAATAAGACAACCTTTTCTGACTTGGACAACCTCCAGTCAGACCATATGAAGGCCTCTGATTGAGCACAAACTCCTTTGGCTCAGTCAGGACAACTTATTTATGATAGTAAAAGAAGAACGTTAGGTTCAATCGAGTGCTAGCACGATTTCCTTGAACCTAATTGAATCTCATTCAGATCAATTGAACTAGATAGTTCAATTGATGATCACCAGATTCAAACCCTTGTTTGTGTGACCCAGTTAGGTTCAGTTCTGTATGGTAATGGGATATGTCATGATCTCTATCATCGACATCATCGAAACTCCTTTCGATGGATCAGAACTCTTCTGATTCGAACAGCTAGAATGATCGATCATCTAAATCATTCTAATTGCTCCCAAAATCCACCAGTGACACCTAGCAGTATATGGTGGCAACCCATCAGAGCTGAATGCGAACCTCTTGGTGCAGCTACCTGTGTGATTAAGTTCTTCTATCTTGAGCCCCGATCAGATTAGGGTTAAGGTGAACTCGTCAAACCCTAGTCTCTGTCATATGATGTAATCATTCGATTCGAGTCCAATGTGAAAATCTAAATAGAAACTCTTTCTATTATTTCACTCTACCATGGCCATGGGCTTCTGGACTTGATTCTCATGATCATCATAGGGCTGCTCCTCTACCACCGAGGTAGATAGATTCCATCTTGATGCAATCCAGTTCCTACAATGAACATGCTATAGCCAACATACACCTCAGGGTTCCATATGGCTAGGAGACCGAGTAATGGTGTAGTCAAACTATAACACCCTCAAGGTGAACTGCCGATGCATCTCAGGTCAAAGAACCAGACACACTACTGCAGCATCGAGTCAGTCATTGACGAGAAGGTAGACTTCCCTAATGACTACTCGAGGTGGTCACGCTCAGTGCCCTCGTTCTCTAACGAGTACCTGTACTCTCGCTCCGGTGTCTCCACACCGTAGACTCAAGACTCATCTACTAAAGAGAAGCGATTGTACACCAACCTTCCGGATCAATCACCATCCTCGTGATGATCCTATGGTCGGGAGCATTTTATGAGTTAATAATGATTATTCATGTCTTAAATTTTCAACTCTTGAAAATATGAATTATCATTACCATTAACTCAAAGGATGTATCACAGACACTAAATACACATATGTGATAGAAAATAACCCATTTTATTGATTTATAGTCAAAATTATAATTTTGCCCCTAGAAGTGTATTACAAGTGTCAGCCAATTCTGGCTTCTAGGGCACATATATCTAATACTTCCTTTTGTAGGAAACAAAGCAAGTCTTAAATGACAAATATTTAAACATAGAAAAATTTTGTCTACAAGTTACCAAATGAGATCTTTCCTACAAATTTTTGACTTTCGAGAGAATGGGATTTCTGAATGGACTCCTCTGGAACACCATAGCATAATGGTGTATCTGAAAGGAGGAATCGAACCCTATTGGACATGGTTCGATCCATGATGGAATTTACTGGTCTACCTATCTTTTTATGGGGACATGCACTCGAGTCAGCCTGTTACCTTCTAAATAGAGTTTTAAGTAAGTCTGTCTCCAAAATGCCATATGATATATGAACAGGACGTAAGCCAGTACTCTTGCACCTTAGGATTTAGTGCTGTCCATCTTATGTCAAACATTTAGTAACGGACAAGCTTGGACCTAGGTCTGACAAGTGTTATTTCATAGGGTACCCAAAAGAGATTAAAGGGTATTACTTCTATCTAGCTGATGAACCAAAGATATTTGTCAGTCTTAAGATAGTCTTCTTAGAAAAGGAGTTCCTAGGTGAAGGGACTAATGCCTCTAAGGTTGAACTTGAGGAAGTTCAATAGATAGAAAAATTGACATAAGTAGTTGAACCTAAATTAGATTTGATTAGATCAAATTCGGAGCCCATTAAACCTGCACACTTAATTTGGTCTGGTAGAGTACCATGTCAACTAGATAGATACTATGATTTCATGGTCTAGAACGATGATCCTGTCGAACTCGATGAGAACGATGAGGATCCAATCATTTACATCGATGCAATGCAGAGATTCGACTCTGAGAATTGGCTTGAGGCCATGAAATCCAAAATGGAGTCCATGAAGGTCAATGATGTATGGACATTGGTTGATCCACCTGAAGGGGTAAAACCCACAGGGTGTAAGTGAGTCTTCAAGTGGAAAAGGAGCACAGACAGGAAGGTGGAGACCTATAAAGCCTATTTGGTTACCAAGGGATATCATCAATGTTATGGTATAGACTATGATGTGATATTTTCTCCTATGGCAATGCTCAAATCCATTCGAATCATGCTTGTGATAGCTATCCATCTAGACTATAAGATCTAGTAGATGGATGTGAAGATAGCTTTTCTGAATGAAGAGCTAGAGGAAGAAGTGTATATGATACAACCTATTTCCCGATCCAGGATTCGTCCACATCCATAGATCAAGAGTATATTTCTAAATTTTCTCTGTGCAAGCTTCAATTTCAGGTCCATTTATGGATTGAAGCAGGCATCTCGGAGTTAGAACATACATTTTGATAGGATGATCAACCCTGACATATCCTGACTTCGCGGAAGGTTAAGAATGGAGAAGAGCCTTGCATACCGGTATGAGTGGGCTAATGGTGCAATGGTTGTATTTCTTGATAAAAATTGTATGTGGATGATATTCAAAACTCTTAATTGGAAATGATGTACTTGCATTATAAGGAATAAAGATCTATCGCTGTTGTCATAATTCTCAGCAACCTGTCCAAAACTCTTTTGGATTGGAGAGAGGGGAGAAGAGACATCCTAGAGAAGGAGGGGAGAGGCATCCTAGGGATGAAGATCTATAGAGATAGATTTAAAAGATTGCTCGGGTCTTATTTATAGACCCAGTCCACATATATTCAACCATACAACCCTATGCTGAAGAGATTAAATCAGTTGGATGGACCCCTGAATTTCCTTAAGATGCCTATGACCAGCAATTGGATTCTAGTAGAACCGATAGGAATCCATAAAGGGATGGAGTTCTCTCTCAAAGAAGGATCCTAGGCGCCTCCACTTGGGCTCACAACACCTTAAGAGAGAAAGCATATGAGGGGGATAGGCCCCCAATTTCATATGCTGACATTGGTCATAGTCAAAGGGTTCTATTATGTATGCCATAACATGTTTTGATGCAAAGAACTAAGATATAGCATACTCACTATGGAGATTGTGAGTAAGATACCAATCTTGGAAACCTCCAGGAGAGAACCATTGGAAGGTTATTAGAAAACCATCCAGTAAAGTATTTGAGAAGTACTAAGGATCAATGGCTTATTTAAGTGGTGAGTCCTTGGATGTAAGACTTGATAGGTTTATAGACTCTAGTTTTCAGTCTGATCACGATGATAGCAAAAGTATGTTGGGACCCAGTATGTATTTGTATCCTTATTGGAGTAGCTGTCTGCTAGAAGAGTTTCAAGCAGCACACTGTGGCCGACTTAGTTTGCAACAGGTCGAGTATGTCGCTGCATCAGACGCTGCCAAAGATCCAGTAGTGTGACTGAGAAAATTCATACCCACCAAGCTGAATGGAACCTCTTGTAGCACCTATGTGATTCTCCTATCTTGAGCCCCGATAGTCTAGTTCTGCTCTACTAGTGATAGCTTTGGAGCCATTGTTTAGGCAAAGGAATTAAATAGAAGGCATTATTTCACCAGCAGGCCATATTTCTGGACTTGAACATATTCTAGGGCATCGCTACCACCGAGGTAGATATCTAGGAGATCCATTCCTACAATCGAGATGATGCCAACATCGACCTCAGGGTCACATGGCTAAGATCGAGTAATGGTGTAGTCAAGGAGAACCTCGTCAATCCATGCATTACTAAAGCTGTTATGATGAAGGAGTTGGAGAAGGTGACTTCAAGACTCGAAGATGGTCACGTATGCCCTAGATACTACAGTACCTGTAATTGGCTCCGGTTAGTCCAAGTGACTCAAGATTATTGGGAATAGTGTCCCAAAGCTAATAATCCTCGAGCTTGTCGGGAGCTGTTTATGATTAATAATGTACTATTTTTTATACTTATATATGAATTATTAATAAATAAAATTTATTTTGATATTTTATCATCATAAAATCTCACATCTTCTAATAAACTCCTATGTTGTGGTGATGTCCTTAGGACTATTTAGCATCGATAAAGGAGGATTTGTCATTTAGTCTTTAAACCTGTTTGCGATCAAATGATACATTTTTTTCTTCTTCTCCTTCTTCCCCTTCTATCGAACGATTATGGCTGTCACTATCAGTTTGTTACAAGCTCCATCCATATAAGGGACCCTCCAGATATGCTTTCAAAAAAAAAAAGCTCTCCTTTTCTTCCTTAAAACTCTGCTAGAATCTCTCTATGTATTCCATTTCTGTTGGCTGAAAGAGCTGAGTTGATCGTCGGTGGGTCTTGCCAGAGCCACCACCCTAAACTCCGAACGAGACTTATTTTGGAGGTCCTGGTAGAGAACTTATCCTCTCCAAATCCAGCTTCGACTCTGGCAACGGTCAGATTTCATGCCAATAGGATTGGTGCTAGAAGGAGGGCCTCAAGTTATTGAGGTTCTCTTGTTCTTGAAGGAATACATGATGGAGATCCCTTTTCATCCCAGTCAGAGTCCTACTTTTCCTCTTGACCTCTTGAGGATGCATCCCAGAAAGGCTTCAACCCGATGGTCAACCACCTCCATGGCCAGATCTCATCCAGATCTTCTCACCCCTATTTCGTCTCCTACATCTCAAGCCCGAGCGCCTACGATGGTGGACATGGTGCAATTCGACCTACTGGTCCAGTAGGTTCGCGGCCTCACTGAAACAGTGCAGGTCATGTGGCTGCAGTAGCCATCTTTGGTGCCATCTTGATCAAAGCAGGTTTTTTGGGAGCCAGAGAATCCGATCTGGAGGCGACCGACTTGGGTTAGTTGACCGACCATCCTTGAAAAGGAAAAGCATAGTGTAGAGAGCCCTTGTTTGGATAATAACTCAACCCCAGGAGGAGCTTTGCCTCTATTCCACTAGAAAATTCTGAAGATCAACGATCATGAAGATCTTCTAAATCAAAGGCTCCAAAAAATGAGCCGATGAATTAAAGAACTCCATCATGCTCTCTCCTCCTGCGGTAACGATATTTGCACTGACCCTCTTTTTCTTCAAAAAATTATGTAGGAACTGATCCCGCCGAACTTCAAGCTCTCTTAGTTTGAGAGTTACGATAGAATCGTCGATCCGATCGACCATCTGGAGGCCTTCCAGATAATAATGCTGCTCCATGGCATGCCAGATGCCATTTTATGCCGGGCTATCCCGTCCACCCTCAAGGGAGCCATCAAAAATTGGTATTCAACCCGTATGCCGAGTACCATCTTTTTCTTCTATTAAATGAGCTATTAATTTATGGCTCATTTTGTTAGCAGTTGACATCCCCACCGAGGTTCAGATTCTCTGATTAATATCAAGTAGGAGGAGAAATCAGTCCAAGCTTATGTCACTCGATTTAATGCTGCTGCATTGGAGGTCTGGAACCTGGACCAGTCTATTACAATGGCCACACTCAAGGATGGCCTTCAGAAGAATGATTTGCTGTTCTTTCTGAAGAAGAAGTACCCTAGGAACTTTGCCGATATGCTGGCTCAGGCTGAAGATTATGCTCGAGCTGTGGAGGCCTTTAAGGCCAGGGATAATGAAGCCGCCTAGGAGTGACAGGCGGGCGAACCGAATGTGCCTGTGGCTGAAAAGAAATCAAGCAGAGCTCGGCCACACTCTCGAACTTCTTCGGAGCATAACCGAGCCTGAACTCCTACCCAGGCCCAAAGGCGATGAAGCCTGGATAGAAGGGCATGATGGAGCTCTCCCTTCAGAAGATTTCATAACTATGCCCCTCTCAATGCTCTAAAAATTCATGTACTAATGGAGATCTGAGAGCAACTATCGAGATCGAAAAGAATGCACACTCATTCCGACAAGCGCAATCCTAGCAAGTTTTACCTCTACCATCGAGATCATAGTCACGATATAGAAGAGTGCATGTAGCTCCAAGATGAGAGCGAGGAGCTCATCAGGCATGGTAGGCTTGGCTGGTTCCTACGACATCGATCAAAAGGATGGAAGGTCGATCAAGAGCAACCCCACCGCCAGAACCACCGAGGAGCGAGCAGCAAGAAGATCGGCCTTCGATTGGCATCATTAACACCATCTCTGGGGGACTTCGACGTAAGAAGGCTAGTGGATAGAATAATCTTGAGAAGAGGTGGAGGACTAAGGAGCCCATTGTTAGATATATGTGCCCTAGAAGCCAGAATTGGCTGACAGTTGTAATACACTTCTAGGGGCAAAATTATAATTATGACTATAATAAAACAAATGGGTTATTTTCTATCACATATGTGTATTTAGTGTCTGTGATACATCCTTTGAGTTAATGGTAATGATAATTCATATTTTCAAGAGTTGAAAATTTAGGACATGAATAATCATTATTAACTCATAAATTGCTCCCGACCATAGGATCATCATGAGGATGATGATTGATCCGAAAGGTTGGTGTACAATCACTTCTCTTTAGTAGATGAGTCTTGAGTCTATGGTGAGACACCAGAGCGAGAGTATAGGTACTCGTTAGAGAACGAGGGCACTGAGCGTGACCACCTCGAGTAGTCATTAGGAAGTCTACCTTCTCGTCAATGACTGACTCGATGCTGCAGTGGTGTGTCTGGTTCTTTGACCTGAGGTGCATCGGCAGTTCACCTTGAGGGTGTTATAGTTTGACTACACCATAACTCGATCTCCTAGCCATTCGAAATCCTGAGGTGTATGTTGGCTATAGCATGTTCATTGTAGGAACTGGATTGCATCAAGATGGAATCTATCTACCTCGGTGGTAGAGGAGCAGCCCTATGATGATCATGAGAATCAAGTCCAGAAGCCCATGGCCATGGTAGAGTGAAATAATAGAAAGAGTTTCTATTTAGGTTTTCACATCAGACTTGAATCGAATGATTACATCATATGACAGAGACTAGGGTTTGATGAGTTCACCTAAATCCTAATCTGATCGGAGCTCAAGATAGAAGAACTTAATCACACAGGTAGCTGCACCAAGAGGTTTGCATTCAGCTCTGATGGGTTGCCACCATAATATCGCTGGTTCACTTGGTGGATTTTGGGAAGCAATTTAGAATGATTTAGATAATCGATCATCTCTAACTGTTCAATCAGAAGAGTTTTCTGATCCATCGAAAGGAGTTTCGATGATGCGATGATAGAGATCAATGACATATTCCATTATCCATATAGAATGAACCTAACTGGGGTCACACAAATAAGGGTTTGAATCTATGATCATCAAATTGAACTGGTCTAAGTTCAATTGATCTGAATGAATTCAATTAGGTTCAAGGAAATCGTGCTAGCACTCGATTAACCTAAGTTCTTCCTTTACTATCATAAATAAGTTGTCTATCTGAGCGCAAAGGAGTTTGTGCTCAATTAAGAGGCCTTCAATATGGTTTGACCTGGAGGTTTGTCCAAGTAGAAAAGGTGTCTTATTTTGTAAGACATTACCTACCATTTTTGGTCACCTCCATTTCTTACTCTTTGACTTTGGTCCAAAATCTACCTTTGATTGTCAAACATTGACCATTGACAACCTTTGATTTTTGACGCATATGTCAAATGACCTATTAGAGAGCTGGTGGGGCCTGTCCTCGCTGCTAGAACTTAGCAAGGAAGAGGGTGAAGGGAAATCCTGATTTCCCGGTCCAGGTTTCGGTTCAGATTGATAAGATCAAGAGATATATTTCAAAAAATTTTCTCTTGATCCTCAATCAGGAATCTGATATATTTAGATCTGAATTCTATTATTTAATAAAATTAAAAATTAAATATGTAAATTAAAATCAAATTTAATTTAACCTGATCTGGGTAATCCTATTACCCTGTTGATGATCTATTTGCGCGGAAGGGTTCTGGATCTTAAGCCACGCAAGCGCCTGGCCTCTACCGATATCCACTCGGGTTGATCTGGAGATCCTCTTCTTCTCTATCACACCTTCAAAATTAGGATCTAGATCTGATCGGAGGATCTTCAAAACCTTTTTGAAGATGAGCCAGTCATCCTTTGGCAGCATGCAGCCTTCTTATTTTGATTCAGCCTTTCTTTATCTGAATTGCACCAACCAGGTCCCAATCTCCTTTTGGAACGTGGAGAGCTAAGGGGAAAAGAGACTATGGCGTGAGAAGGAGGGAGAGGAGCCTTGGGGCATGGAGAAATTATGATCTCTCATATCTCTCTTATCTCATACAATCTGAGTTGTTGATACAGGCGTCTTATTATTAGACTAGCTGGTGATCCAACTCCTTCTACTTTTCCCAAGCAATCACCAACCCTTTGTGACAATCAGATCTAAATCTGATTAGTGGGAATAGAGACCCCCTGATTCTCCTTAGAGGGGCCTAAGACCAGTCAAAGTTGGTTCTTAGAAGAACTCTAATTGGGATCCAAAAGGAGATTGGAGTTTCCTTGTCCAACAAAGACTCCTAGGGCGCCTCCAACTTGGGCACACGCCTAGGGTGGCGTGCCACCCTCTTTCCTTGCACAGGTTCTGGATAGGGGACAGGGCCCCACCAGCTCTCCAATAAGGTGCATGACATGTGGTCAAAGTCAAAGTGTCAACGGTTTCAACGTTTGAACCAGTCAAAAGGTAGACTTTTTGACCAAAGTCAAAGAAACAAGAAATGGTAGGGACCAA
>QRFJ01007156.1:0-58506 GCA_006176705.1 Cocos nucifera
GAGAGAAGACTTCTAAGTTCAAAGGTCAACATTTGACCAAAGTCTAAAAAGATAAGATTTAACCAGTGAGAAAAATGGTAGGTGTTATCTCAAATTACATTTCATAAAATAAGACAACCCCTTTTTGAGCCAGGACAAGCACTAGTCAAACAAAGTAAAGATTTCTGAGTGAGCCCAAATAGTCCGAGACAAGTTTAATGAGTTATTTGAAGGAGAACATTAGGCTCAATCATTGCTAGCATGATTTTCTTGAACCTAAATTGAATCTTATTCAATTAATAAAACTGATTTTAAATCAAATTGATGATATCTAGATCACAAATCCTTATTTGTTGGATCTAGTTAGGTTCAGTTTTCGTAAGGTAATGGAATGTCATGATCTTCTATCATCGACATCAATCGAAACATCTTTTGAATGGATCAGAACTTTTCTAATTCAGACAACTAGTATGATGCGATCACCAAATTATTCTAATTGTCCAAATTTACCAGTAATACGTAAGCAGCCATATGTGGTAAAAAACAAATCTCATCAGAAACTAAAAGTGAATCTCTCGGTGCAATTTTCTATGTGATTAAGTTTCTTTATCTTGAGCCCGACCAAATTAGGGTTAAGGTGATCTCGCAACCCTAAATTATCCATTCATTTGAATTAATCATTCAAATTCCAAAATCCAATGTGAAGAATCCTAATAGAAAACTCTTTCCTATTATTTCACCTCCATAGCCATAGACTTTAATGACTTGGATTCCTCGTGATCATCATAACGGGTTCCTCCCTCTTCTAACCGCGGTAGATAGATGTTTCTCTTGTCAATCAATTCCCTAATAATAAAATGCTAATAGCCAACATACACCTCAAGGATTCCGAATGGCTTAGGGAGACCGATCATGGTGTAGTCCAACTATAACACCCTCAAGGTGAACTATTATGCACCCCATGGGTCAAAAGAACCAGAATGCACCACTGCAGCTTTTGAGCCAAGTCACCGATAAAAAGTTAGACTTCCTTATGATGCTCGAGGTGGTCAACTCAGTGCCCTCATCTCTAACGAGTACCTATACTCCTCACTTCGATGTCTCTAACACCTAGACTCAAGACTCATCTATCCCTAAAGAAGCGATCAATTACACCAACCTTCGGATCAATTACCATCCCTCATGATGATCCCTACGATCCAGGAGCATTTTATGACTTAATAATGAAAATTACATTCTTAAATTTCAACTCCTTAAGGAATATGATATCATTAACAATTAACTCAAGGGATGATGCACGAGACACTTCAATACTAACATTATGAATAGAAAATAATCTATTTTAATTATTATATATTAAATATTATAATTTTGCTCTTAGAGGATTGTGTATTATAAGGTGTATGCCAATCTGGCTTCTAAAGGCATACATATCTAAACGATCCGTCAGCTGTGGAGAGAGGGCTGAGTGCGAATGCAGAGCTGAGCTCGATGCTGACTTTATGAGCAATCAGACACTAAAGAAATGCTATGAGGCCAGAGTTGAGGTCCTGAGGAGGAGGCTGCGAAGAGTCAGAGGAGAACTACACTGTCGAGCCAACAGAAATGTTCCACAATACAATATGATGGAGGCAGAGGGACTCGATGGAGGAGGTCGAATCATCGTTAATAAAGTAATCTTTGGATAATGGACCATCAGATCCGATGTCTGAAGATGTTGTGACCCGTTCTTAGGATTTTCAAGTGGCCTTTCTCTTTACATCTGACGTTTCCCTTTTTTAGTGAATCGATTCTTGTCAACCTGGGTGTTTTGCTTCTAATGAACTTATTTTAATAAATAAAATATTTTTTTTTTTTTTTTGTTATTTTTTGTTTCACATGAGATTTTGAAGCTTACTCATGAGCTTATCTTCTTCAATTGTGTTTCTTGCATTGTCTTATAATATAGGTAGTTGTTGTAGGATGTGATTGCTTTAAGGTGCTTTTTGGCGATCTGAGAGCGTTTCATTCTTTCGGCCCTCATAGGTCAAGTAGACATGTAGGAGAAATACGTATAGGTGATCGTGAAGTGAGGATATGTTCCGCCTATCTCCTTTGCTTTAGGTTGGGGTGTGCGTTTTAGAACGCACTAGATGGGCCCCCCTTCTGCTCTTTTTTTTCTCCAAACTTTAGGTGTAACAAGGCCGGTTGGAGACTTTGCTCATTTAAGGATGAGGTCTCCTCTGGAATTTTTCTAATATGGGACTATATGGGCGGACACAAATAGGGCATATGATAAGGGCTCTCCCGCATCCCGACTTAAGTAACAAAAGGTCTTCTGCTTTAGCGTCAGATGTTAGACGATGAAGTTCCCATCTTATTCCTAAAAGGGACTATTATAGGGCACAACAAAGGACCATTGAAGAGGGTCTCATCTCCACAAAAGAATGGAGCTGAACTTAATGTAGTAGGTCTGAGTCAATCTTTTTGCTTTAGTCCAATGTTATGGTGGAAAGGTTCCCTCCTTTCTAATAGGGGCTATAGAGCACAAAAGGGTGTGGGAAAGGGCTCCTCCCCCACATCTCAAGATAGGTAACCGAAGGTCTTTGCTTTAGCTCATATATTAAGGATTTAGGTTGCCCTCCTATTTTCATAAATATGAAAACATATTATGGATAGGCTTATAAGAGAGCCATTGAATAGGAACTCTCTCCAGCATCCTAGCTTAAGTAACTGGTTAGGTCTTTCCTGTAAGCTCAATTTAGGATGAAGATTTTTTTCCTATTCCTAATAGGGCTGTATTAGGGGCATACAAAAGGATTGGTTGAAGAAGGTGCCTCTCTCTGTTCATCTCTGGCATTATAATGAACCAAGGTTCTTTACTTTAGCTCATGGTTGGATAGTTATCAGGTTCTCTCCCTATATTTCTAAGACAAGGACTAACGTTCATCTAATCGACATTTTGAGAGTATGCATTTTTTGTTTCACATAATTGGCACCAAGATACTGAAGAATATAAAAGTAAGAAGATTTATTGAAATAAGATTATATGATGTAGGATATCATGCGTAAGTTCTCACATTTAAAGTTCTCAAGGGCATGGGCGAGTCGTCTCCGAGTCTCATTTAGAGTAGAGTTCGTAGGTCTCAGACGCCTCTCTTGGACTTCGTAGGGACTTCCCAATTAGGGGCAAGCTGTTTATGTTGTTGGATATTGTGAAATGGCTCTCGTATCGATGTATTCTGTTAGGAAATTGTGCCCTAGAAGCCAGAATTGGCTGACACTTGTAATACACTTCTAGGGGCAAAATTATAATTTTGACTATAAATCAATAAAATGGGTTATTTTCTATCACATATGTGTATTTAGTGTCTGTGATACATCCTTTGAGTTAATGGTAATGATAATTCATATTTTCAAGAGTTGAAAATTTAAGACATGAATAATCATTATTAACTCATAAAATGCTCCCGACCATAGGATCATCACGAGGATGGTGATTGATCCGGAAGGTTGGTGTACAATCGCTTCTCTTTAGTAGATGAGTCTTGAGTCTATGGTGTGGAGACACCGGAGCGAGAGTATAGGTACTCGTTAGAGAACGAGGGCACTGAGCGTGACCACCTCGAGTAGTCATTAGGGAAGTCTACCTTCTCGTCAATGACTGACTCGATGCTGCAGTAGTGTGTCTGGTTCTTTGACCTGAGGTGCATCGGTAGTTCACCTTGAGGGTGTTATAGTTTGACTACACCATTACTCGGTCTCCTAGCCATATGGAACCCTGAGGTGTATGTTGGCTATAGCATGTTCATTGTAGGAACTGGATTGCATCAAGATGGAATCTATCTACCTCGGTGGTAGAGGAGCAGCCCTATGATGATCATGAGAATCAAGTCCAGAAGCCCATGGCCATGGCAGAGTGAAATAATAGAAAGAGTTTCTATTTAGATTTTCACATTGGACTTGAATCGAATGATTACATCATATGACAGAAACTAGGGTTTGACGAGTTCACCTTAACCCTAATCTGATCGGGGCTCAAGATAGAAGAACTTAATCACACAGGTAGCTGCACCAAGAGGTTCGCATTCAGCTCTGATGGGTTGCCACCATATACTGCTAGGTGTCACTGGTGGATTTTGGGAGCAATTAGAATGATTTAGATGATCGATCATTCTAGCTGTTCGAATCAGAAGAGTTCTGATCCATCGAAAGGAGTTTCGATGATGTCGATGATAGAGATCATGACATATCCCATTACCATACAGAACTGAACCTAACTGGGTCACACAAACAAGGGTTTGAATCTGGTGATCATCAATTGAACTGATCCAGTTCAATTGATCTGAATGAGATTCAATTAGGTTCAAGGAAAATCGTGCTAGCACTCGATTGAACCTAACGTTCTTCTTTTGCTATCATAAATAAGTTGTCCTGACTGAGCCAAAGGAGTTTGTGCTCAATCAGAGGCCTTCATATGGTCTGACTGGAGGTTGTCCAAGTTAGAAAAGGTTGTCTTATTTTGTAAGATACATTTTTACCTGCCATTTTTGGTCACCTGCCATTTCTTGTTCTTTGACTTTGGTCAAAGTCTACCTTTGACCTTTGACACTTTGACTTTTGACCACATGTATCATGCACCTATTGGAGAGCTGGTGGGGGCCTGTCCCCCTAATAAAAAGAGGCAAGGCAAGGCGTGCACCCTAGGGCGTGTGCCCCAAGTTGGAGGCGCCTAGGAGTCCCTGTTGGATAGGACTCCATCTCCTTTTTGGATTCCAATTAGAGTTCTCCTAAGAACCAAAACTTTGACTGGTCTTAGGCACCCTCTAAGGAGGAATCCAGAGGGGATCTCTATTCCCACCAATCAGATTTAGATCTGATTTCACAAAGGGTTGTGATTGGTTGGGAAGAAGAGGAGTTGGATCACAGCATAGTCTATAAATAAGACCCTGCGCAACCAAGATTTCAAAGAAGTTTAGAATCAATTCCCATGCCCCAAGGCTATCCCTCTCTCTCCTCCATGCCAAACCTTTACCTTCTCCCTCTCCTCTCCATGTCCAAAAGGAGTTTTGGGCTCTTGGTTGGTGCGATCCAGATCAAGAGAAAGGCGATCAAAAGCTAGAAGGCTGCGCTGCTGCAAAGGACGACTGCTGATCTTCAAAAGGAGTTTTGAAGATCCTCCAGATCAGATCCAGATCTAATTTTTGGAGATGTGATAGAGAAGAAGAGGATCTCTAGATCCAAGCCTGAGTGGATACCGGTAGAGGCCAGGCACTTGCGTGGCTAGATCCAGAACCTTCCGCTGCATACAGGATCATCAACAGGGTAATAGGATTACCCACAATCAAGGTAAATTAAATTTGATTTAATTTATCTTTTTATTTTATTTTATTAAAATAATAAGAATTAGATCTAAAATATCTCAGATCTGATCTAGATCAAAAAAAAAAATTTTTGAAATATATCTCTTGATCTGATCAGATCTGAACGAACCTGGTCCGAGAAATCAGGATTTTTCCTTCAACTGGTATCAGAGCCAAGGTTCTAAAAATTATTTAGATCTAATTTTAAATTTATTTTAATTAAAAAATAAGTGATTTTAGATGTCACATGAGATGTGATCAGATCTGAAATCAGAAAAAATTAAAATTAAATGATTTGGATCTAAGATTAGAAAATATGCATGACTAGTTCTAAAATAGAATAGTTCTATAGAATAGTCTTGCATGTTTTTAATTTAATTTGATTAAATCATATTTTAGATCTATTTATTTACTATTTTTTGATATTATAATGGTTATAATAACATCTAAAAAATAGCAAATAAAAATTATTTAATTTTAAATATCATATGAGATATGATTGATGCATGTCTAGACTAGTTGTAGAATAGTTCTACATAATTATCTAGATTAGAATTTATTTTGATTAGATCAATTTAAATCTAATTTTTTAGATTATTATGAGATAATTTAGATCTGAAAATATGCATGATTCGATACATGAGATGTATGCAAAATATGCCATGATTAGATCTAATTTTTTGTATATGAGATATATGATATAGATCTAAAACTGTTTTGTAGTATTTTGCATGTTCCTGATTAAGGCGTTCCTCTTGGCCGTCCGGTCATAAGAATGAAGAAGGGATTTAAAGGCCCTCTCCTTCCCATTCGATGGGGTGTTCTTATGATGTGTAGGGGTGCTGCGTGTTCGTCCTTAATCAGAAATCCAAAACTTACTTTCTGCAAAATCCTAGATCCTGAAACCCTAGGATTTATTGTGCATATTTTGTTTATGAACCCTACTTAATTAAAGAATTAAGATTATGGAAATATTAATTAGGTCTAAAATTGAGAATTTTAGATCTAAGACATATTCATAATACTGGGTTCGGGCTTGGGTAGCTCAATTAGGTCTAAGCGGTTGATCAAACCGAATCAAGAGTTGGTTAGATGGGATCAACAATGCTTAAATTGACCAGCCTAATAGGATTAAGTCTGGGTCAAGATCGAGTCACGATCAATCAAGCAAGACCTAATTAGGCTCAGAGGTTAGAGTCTGGATTGTAGGCTAACCCAATTGGTTCTGGCTCAACAATTTGGTGTCTAAGGTAAGTTTGGCACATACGACCGACTGGATTTTTAATTGGAAGCTACTCGACCTGAATGCATTCTTGTACGAGTTAATGGCATATTCCTTCCACCGGATCTCACTTACCTGGCCATATCTGTTGACACAGTTCTGATCTGAGGTGGTCAATAATCCGAGCTAACCCATGCCACTAGGTTAGTCATAATTGTTATGACTATGACAAGTCTAGTTTAATGAGACCTGAATCAATTCTTCCTAAGAAAAGATTAAGTCTGAGGTCTTCCACCATTGTAGATGTGCGGGCCCTTCCCGGGGTTGATTGTTCTCGGCTGGATACAGTGGCTCAGTTGCACCGGAGAAGATGCAACCATGTCTATTAGGCATTGGATGCTATGGGCTGGAGGATGAGTTGGGCTCAATATTTTGGATACGGTGAGAGACTCAATTAGGAAATCCAGTCTATGCAAATGGTGGGTCTGACTTAACTAAGGAGTGGATCAATATTTCGGATACGGTGAGATTCATGAATTAGAGACCAAGTTTGGGTGCACCATGATTAGAGAATCATTGAACAAGAGTTGTTCACTCATTGGCTAACCCATCACCAATAACTGTTAGGTGAGGTGATGAGTCAGTTGGTGAGACCGCACCACCCACTAGAAATCATTAATCATGGAGATTTTTGCATCTCTACAGAGGGAGTGTAGGGATCCGAGAAAATAGTGGGAGCTAATTTATTTAAAAATAAAATCTCTAAATAAATTGGTCAAGTCATAATTACAGTATCTAACTAGAATCTTTGACTCTCTATAGGAAAAATGTCTGCGTCCAACCCATTAGCACGTATCCTGGACACACATAGACTGACCGGACCCAATTATAAAGATTGGCTCAGGAACTACAAAATATTTTTGGATTTCGAGAAGTTAACCCATGTATTGGACCAGGACCCTCCCACCTTACCAGCCCGTCCATCTGCTGAACAGAGAGCATCTCTTGAAAAATGGATAGACGAAGATAAATAAGGCCAGATATTACATGTTGGGCTCGATGTCTGATGAGCTCCAGCGCCAACATGAAGATATCGGGACTGCTCGCCAAATGTTGGCTCACCTACAGGAGATGTTTGGTGAACAGAGTCGTGCAGCCAAGTATCAAGTCACGAAATGACTTTTTAAGGCTAAGATGCGTGATGGGCAGTCAGTCCAAGATCACTGTCTGATGATGATCAAGGACATGGAAGAGCTTGAGAAGCTCGGTGTGAAGTTAGACTTGGATCTGCAGAATGATATTATTCTGCAATCCTTGACTGATGCATATGGGCAATTCATCATGAATTACCACATGCATAAACTTCAAAATTCCTTGGCCGAATTAATGAATATGCTGGTTACCGCTGAGCTTTCTATGAAAGGTTCTAAAGGCTCAGTTCTTGCTATGGAATGGACTTCTTCCAAAAGAAAGTCTTCTGGAAAGAAAAAGAAGTCTGTGAAAAAGTAGGTGGAAGGAGGAAAGAAGAAAAGAAGAAGCTAAAGAAGAAGGCCGACTGTCAAAGAAAAGTATTTCCATTGCAACAGCGATGGCCATTGGAAGCGGAACTGCCCTACTTACCTGGCCACCCTGAAGAACAAGAAGGAAGGTCCTTCTGGAGGTATGCTCGTTATTGAGTCTAACCTTACGATTTCTTCTGCATCCAGTTGGGTGCTTGACTCTGGTTCTAGTGCTCATCTGTGCACTTCCATGCAAGGTCTTGAGGATAGCAGGAGGCTGAGGGATGGAGACATGATCCTACGCATCGGTAATGGAGCAAGAGTTGCTGCAGTGGCCTGGGAACATACCCTCTTCGATTACCATCTGGTTTAGACTTAGTTTTGAAAGACTGTTATTATGTGCCTGCAGCTAGCAGGAATTTGATTTCTATTTCATGCTTAGCACAAGAAGGCTATGTGATTACCTTCTTTAAGGACCATTGTAACATTCTTTATGAAAGAAATAAAATTGCAAATGGTTTTCCTTATTAATGGATCTTTATCAGCTACATATTGATGTACCTATTTCTAACTATCGAGCAAAACGTGAATGCCATGAAATGACCTAGGGATAGTCCAAACGATAGATATCTATGGCACCTGAGATTAGGTCATATAGCAGAAGATAGGATCAACAAATTGGAGAAAAATTGGCTATTGAGTCCATTGACTTTCGAGTCATATCCAACTTGTGAATCTTGTCTTCAAGGCAAAATGACTAAACTCCCTTTTGTTGGACATGGGGAAAGGGCCACAGATCTCCTTGCCCTAGTACATACTGATGTGTGCGGCCCATTTGATGTGCCGGCTAGAGGCAATTTTGTCTACTTCATTACCTTTATCGATGATCTATCTAGGTATGGGTATGTGTATCTTATGAGACACAAGTCTGAAGCTTTTGAAAAGTTCAAAGAATTCAGACATGAAGTAGAAAAACAAACTAAAAAACCCATTAAGGTTCTTCGATCAGATCGAGGAGGTGAATACCTTAGCCAGGAATTCCTAGACTATCTTAAGAAAAATGGCATAGTCTCTCAATGGACTCCACCAGGAACACCTCAACTCAACGGGATTTCAGAATGGAGAAATCGGACCCTATTGGATATGGTCGATCCATGATGAGCTTCACAGACCTCCCTGATTTTCTTTGGGGACACTCATTGTTAACTTCAATTTATACTTACTGAATAGGGTTCCCTCTAAAACCGTTCCTACCACACCGTATGAGATATGGCATGGTAAGAAACCAAGTCTGAGTCATCTCAGAATTTGGGGTTGTCCGGCTCATGTCAAAAGACAACAAGCGGACAAGTTAGAGTTTAGGTCCTTTAGAGCTCGATTCATAGGATATCCTAAAGAGTCATTAGGATACTATTTCTACATTCCAGAAGACCACAATGTGATTGTGAGTCGACATGCCATCTTTCTTGAAAAATAAGTTTATTCAAGATAGCGGCATTGGAAAGCAGATCAAGCTTGATGAGAAAGTCTCACAAGTACAATGAGCTAAGGACCAATTGGAACCAAATCAGGTTGAGCCAATAAGAACACTACCTCCTCCACCTCGTAGATCAAAAAGAGTTTTCCATCCTCCTGAGAGATACTTAGGTATTATTTCAGAGGAAGTAGAGAAAATGTTCCTCGTAGGTAATGGTGCTCATGGTGATGATCCCAAAACCTACAACGAGGCGATATCAGATATCGACTCCGAGAAATGGCTAGAGGCAATGCAGTCAGAAATTGACTCGATGCACTCAAACCAAGTCTGGACCTTGGTAGATCCACCAGAAGGTATAGTACCTATTGGGTGTAAATGGATCTTCAAGAGAAAGATTGGTGCAGATGGGAATGTGGAGACATTCAAGGCTAGACTAGTGGCAAAAGGTTATAGTCAATGCGAAGGCATTGACTATCAGGATACCTTTTCCCAGTGGCTATGCTAAAATCCATCCGCACATTGCTTGCCATTGCAGCCTATTTCGATTATGAAATATGGCAAATGGATGTGAAAATGGCATTCTTAAATGGATATCTTGAGGAAGATATCTATATGGAATAGCCGCTAGGTTTCACATCCAGTGATACTGATCACAAGGTTTGCAAGCTGCAAAGGTCCATATATGGACTTAAGCAAGCATCTCGGAGCTGGAACACTCATTTCAATGATGTGATCAAAATTAGTTTGGTTTCATCAAAAATGAAGAAGGAACCATGTGTTCTTCAAAAAGGATCAGTGGGAGCGCTGTTGTCTTCCTCGTATTGTACGTGGATGACATCCTCCTTATTGGGAATGATATTCCCATGTTGACCATCAGTCAAAATGTGGTTGTCCAAGGAATTCTCCATGAAAGACCTAGGTGAAGCATCCTTTATTCTAGGAATTAAGGTCTATAGGAGATAGACCGAATAGGATGCTAGGACTTTCACAGAAGATGTACATAGAGGAAGTACTAAAGAGGTTTAGTATGGAAAAACTCTAAGAGGGGATTAATATCCTTCAGACATGGTATTCATCTTTCCAAGAAGATGTGCCCTAGCACACCTGAGGAAATAGAATGCATGAGCAAGATCCCTTATGCTTCAGCAATAGGGAGCCTCATGTATGCCATGCTATGTACACGACCTGATATAGCCCATGCTGTGAGTGTCACAAGCAGGTATCAGTCGAATCCAGGTGAAGAACACTGGACTTCTATGAAATGTATCTTAAGTACTTGAGAAGAACTAAGGATATGATGTTGGCTTTTTGGTAATGGAGAACTCTATGTCCATGGGTATACAGACTCAGATTTTATGTCCGATGTAGATGATCGAAAGTCGACATCTGGAAGTCTGTTTATGCGCAATAGTGGAGCTGTCAGTTGAAAAAATTTCAAGCAGAGAGTGATAGCAAATTCCATCATGGAAGTAGAATACATTGCTGCATCAGAAGCTACGAAGGAGGCATTCTGGTATTAGAAGTTTGCTGCAGAGATTGGAGTGATGCCATCAGATGCCATTCCTCGATGCTACAACAACAATGGCACCATAGCCATTACTAAGGAGTCGAGGTCTCACTAGAAATCCAAGCACATTGAGCGACGATACCATCTCATCCGCGATTACCTCGAGAAGGGTTATGTCAAGGTCAAGAGAGTCGACTCTGCAGACAATACGGCAGACCCACTTACAAAGCCGTTGGGCCAGCAGAAGATCGAAGCCCACCTTAAGAGATGGGACTTAGATTTGTAGCCAATTAGCTTTAGGTCAAGTGGGAGTTTGTTAGATATGCATGCGCTAGAAGCTAGAATTGGCTGACACTTGTTATACACTTCTAAAAATTAAAATTATAATTTTGACTATAAATAATAAAATAGATTATTTTCTATCACAATGTATACTTAGTGTCTATGATACATCCCTTGAGTTAATGGTAATGATAATTCTTATTATGAAGAGTAGAAAATTCAAGACATAATTTTCATTATTAACTCATAAAATGCTTCCAACCATAGGATCATCAAGAGGATGATGATTGATCTAAAAGATTAGTGTACAATCGCTTCTTTATAAGTACATGAGTCTTGAGTCTATGATGTAGAGACACCAGAGCAAGAGTATAGGTACTCATTAGAGAACGAGGGCACTGAGCGTAACCATCTCAAGTAGTCATAAGGAAGTTTACCTTCTCATGGATGACTGGCTCAAAGCTACAGTGGTGTGTCTGGTTCTTTGACCTGTGGTGCATCGGCAGTTCACCTTGAGGGTGTTATAGTTTGACTATACCATGACTCGGTCTCCTAGCCATTCGAAACCCAAAGGTGTATGTTGGCTATAGCATGTTCATTGTAGAAATTGGATCACACCAAGAGGGAATCTATCTACGTCGATAGATGACTAGCAGTCCTATGATGATCATGAGAATCAAGTCCATAAGCCCATGGCCATGGATGAGTGAAATAATAAAAAGAGTTTCTATTAAGGTTTTCACATCGGACTTGAATCAAATGATTAAATCATATGACAGAAATTAGGGTTTAACAAGTTCACCTTAACACTAATCTGATTAGGGCATAAGATAAAAGAACTTAATCACACATGCAACTACACCAAGAGGTTCATTTTTAGTTCTAATGGGTTGCCACCATATACTGCTAGGTGTCACTGAGGGATTTTGGGAGCAATTAAAAATGATTTGGATGATCGATCATTCTAGTTGTCTGAATTAAAAATGTTATGATCCATCAAAAGGTGTTGGTGATGTCGATGATAGAGATTGCGACATATCTCATTATCGTATGAAACTAAACCTAACTAGATTACACAAATAAAGGTTTGGATCTGGATATCATCAATTGGACTAACCCAGTTCAATTGATTTGAATAAGATACAATTAGGTTCAAGAAAATCGTGCTAGCACACGATTGAGCCTAATGCCTTAAATTATCATTTTAGGTTGTCTCTAATGAACAAATATGTTTGTGCTCACTCAGGTACCTTTATTTAGTCTGACTGAAACTTCTCCAATTCAGAAAAGGGTTGTCTTAATTTATGAGATAAATTTGAGACAATACCTATAATTTTTTGTCACCTGCTAAATCTTGTCTTTTGACTTTGGTCAAACATTGACCTTTGACACTTAGACATCTGCCCATGTGTCATGCACCCATAGGAGATTGATTTTGGATCAGTCAATCTACTAAAAAGTAGGTGGACTAGGGGTGCATGCCTAGGGAGGCATGCACCCATGGATAGAGGTGCCTGGAGTCCCATACAGATGGGACTCCAGCTACTTTGGGGTTTCTACCTTAGTGGCACCAAAGATTAAACTTTGACCAATCTTAGATGCCATCTAAGGATGATTTAGAGGAGCTCTTATCTGATTGGATCAGGTGATGTCATCCCACCAATCAGATTTAGATCTAATTGCATGAAGAGACGTTATTGGCCGAGATGATGTGGCACTGCATGACGCAACAAGGTCTATAAAAGCCCTGTTTGCGCCTAGTTTTAGAGAGTTTAGATTTTGCCCATGCCATAAGGCTACCCCTCTTCCTCCACCATGCTATCTTTAGGTCCCCTCTCTCCTCTCCATGCCCAAGGGGATTTGGGCTCTAGTTTGATGCGATCTAGGCAAGAGAAAGATAACGAGAAAGGAAGAAGGTAGCACTTGAAAATCTTCTAAATCAGATCTAAATTTGATATTTGGAGAAGTGATAAAGAAGGAGAAGATCTTTAGATCTAGTATGAGTAGATACTGGTAGAGGTCAGGCACTTGCGTGGCTAGATCCAGAACCACACGCAATCAGTAGGATCATCATAGGGTAATTTGATTAGCTAACAACAAGGTACAAAATTAAATCTAATTTAATTTATTTTTATTTTATTTTATTAGATCTATTAAATCAAATTTGAAATATCTTAGATCTGATCTAGATTTAAAAAAGAAAATTTTTGAAATATCTCTCTTGATCCAATCAAATCTAAATGAACCTGACCTGGAAAACTAGGTTTTTTCTTCAGTACCAAGTCCTCCACTTTGAATATTTTGCCTTTGACTTTGGAGTTATAGTAGTAGGCCACTCTTTATCTATAAGCAGCCATCTAAACTTGAGCTTCCTCCAGTAGATCGGGATTTGCTTTAAGGTCCTACGAATTGCATTGCTTGCTGAAGGCTACAACCCAGGCCGACGATAGCTTAAGCTCTATCGGGATGACTGCTTTCATTCTGAAAGCTAGAGCGAATGGCATTTCTCTTGTTGGCAGCTTCTGGGTAGTTTGATATGCCCATAGAATATGGTAAAGCTCATCCACCCAAGTGCCTCTTGCTCTTTCAAGCCTTGCCTTGATGCCTTATAATAAGGTTCTGTTTGTCACTTTTGCTTCACCGTTCGCTTGCGGATGAGCTACTGACATGAAGTTGTGGGAGATGTTCAAACCTTCACAAAACTCAATGAACTTCTTCCTAGCAAATTATCGCCCATTATCTATAATAAGGGTTTGGGGTAGGCTAAATCTATAAAAAATCAACTTTTAGATGAAGTCTTGCAATTTGGCTTCAGTAATCTTTGCCAGGGGTTCGGCCTCGACCCTTTTGGTGAAGTAATCGATCGCAACCAAAAGAAACTTTCATTGTTTAGGTGCCATTAGGATGGGGCCAAGTATATCCATTCTTTATTGTGCAAATGGCTAAGGGGCACTTAGTGGGGTAAGCTTCGAGGCTGGCTATCTTTATATATTTGCATTTCTTTGACAGTGGTCACACTTTCTAATATATTCAATGCAATCATAGTGCATAGTCGACCAATAATAACTTTGTCGAAGCTGCTTGTGAGATAGGAATCTGGCACCCAGATGGTTTCCATAGATTCCTTCATGCACCTTCCATAATGTAAAATCAACCTCGGAAGGTCAAAGACATCTTAGAAGCGGCAAAGAATATGATCTCTTATACAGTTTATCTTCGTAAAGTATATACCGGAAGGCCTAGTTTCTCAACCTCTGAGCTTCCTTGGGGTCGTGAGGGAGAGTTCCACCTCTAAGATAAGCAGTCAATGGATCAATCCAGCAGGGCTCATGGTCAATTTGCATGGCAGTCAGTGGCTCTTCCGAACTAAATATTTCAGTACTTCAAAGTATACTTCCTTCAGAAGTTCATTAGGGGCAAGTGTGGCCAATTTGGATAGAAGATCGGCTCTAGCATTTTTCACCCTTGGGATTTGCTGGATATTGAAACTATTGAATACTGGGGTCAAGCTCTTCACTTTCTCAAGGTATCTTCTCATATTTTCCTTTCGAGCCTCATAATCGCCGCTGACTTATCCCACTATCAATTGCGAATCATTGTGCTTGGAGCTGATCTGCTTCTAGTTCTTTTTCTATCTTCATTCTCATTATCAGAGCTTCATATTCTGCTCCATTGTTCGTTATAGAAAACTCAAAATGTAGTGAATACTTGGCAATAACCTCTTCCGAGTTGACCAAGATCAGTCCAGCTCCTACACCAGAAGCATTGGAAGAGCCATCCACGTATAGGGCCCAAAAACCTTCGTGAAGGTCCGCTCTTTCTTCAGGGAAGCTCAATTGCAGCCATCAAATGCTAGCCTCATTTTGCTTAGGTTCGACATCATCTGGGATCATGCATTCAACTTTAAAATTGGCTAGTATCTGAGCTTTGATCGACGACCAAGGTTGATAGTTGATGTCCAACTTTATAAGCTCAATTGCCCACTTCGTGATTCAACCAAAGGCGTCTATTCGGTGAAGAACTACCTTGATTAGCTAATCAATGAGGAGTGTTATTATGTGCCCCTGAATGTAGGGCTGAAGTCTTCTAGCTATAATCAGAAGAGTGTAAGCTAATTTTTTCAATTTAGTGTACCTAATCTTTGCATCCCTCAGGACTCGACTTATATAGTAGATCGGCCGCTGCATTTTCATCTCTTCTTTGACTAAAGCTACCATGAGGGCTATTGGGGAGACTGCCAAGTATAAAAATAATCCTTTTTCAAGTTCAGGCTTATCCAATAGATGAGATGAGCTGAGGTAGCTTTTGAGTTCTTCGAATGCTTGCTAGCATTTCGTAGTCCAATAGAAGTTCTTTGGTTGTTAGAGGGCCTAGAAGAAAGGCATGTACCTCTCAGCCGACTTCGAGACAAAGTGATTCAAAAATGCCACTTTCTCGGTTAGGCGCTGAAATTCTTTTATTGATTTTAGGACAGTCATTTTCTGGATGGCTCGGATCTTCTCTGGGTTGGCCTCGATTCCCCACCTCGAGACCATGAACCCCAAGAATTTTTTTGAGGTTACTTCAAAGGTGCACTTGGTCGGATTTAACTTCATCTTATATCTTTGGAGAGCATTGAATGTCTCTTTAAGGTTGGCTACATGACTGCTCGAAGTTTGGCTCTTGACAATCATGTTGTCTACGTAAACCTCCATATTGCAATCGATCTGCTCTCTGAAAATCTTATTGACTAGATGTTGAAATATTGTGCTTGCATTTTTGAGCCTGAAGGGCATGATCCTGTAATAATAAAGATCATGGTCAGTAATAAAAGTAGTTTTCTCCTCGTCATCCAATGCCATCCGGATTTAATTGTAGTCGGAGAAGGCATCCATGAAGGTGAGAAGTTCATGGCCCAAAGATGCATCCACCAATTGATCAATTCTAGATAGGAGGTAACTATCTTTTGGATAGGTCTTGTTCAACTTTTTGAAGTCTATGCACATTCTCTATTTGTCGTTGGTCTTCTTGACTAGGATCACATTCAAGACCCAACTTGGATAGTTGACTTTCCAAATGAATCTAGTTTTAAGGAGTTTGTCCACTTCATCTGCTATCACCGTCTATCTTTCTGGTGCAAAGCTTTGAAGTTTTTCTTTCACTGGTCTGTATTTGAGATCAACAGCCAGCCGATGCTCTATGACCTCGGCATCAATTTCTAGCATGTCTACGGGGATCCAGACAAGGGCATCGGTATTCTCCTGCAAGAAGGCAACGAGCTCCTTCCGAACTTCTCTATCCAAGCTAGAGTCGATCTGCACCGTATGTTCTATGTTTTCGTCATCTAGAGAGACAACTACCAGGTCCTCCATAGGTTTGCCCCGCTCCTCAGTAAGGTCGTCACGATCATCCAGCCCGTCGACTGGGCAAAGGCGAGGTTGGCCACTTTTTTGTAGGCGATGGAGTAGCAATGCCTTGCCAGAGCTTGATCTTCTCTGACGTCCCCAATCCCATGACCTGTTGGGAACTTCATCTTTAGGTAATGATGGATACTACTATCTGAAGTGCATTCAGACTAGGTTGATCGAGAATTGCATTATAAGTAGAGGGAGCTTTTACTACCAAAAAGTTGACCTATGCTTTGGCCCATTTAGGATATTGTCCTGCAACCATAGTTAGTGTTATTATTCCCTCAACTGGTATAGCATCACTAGTGAAACCCACCAATAGGAGAACTCATAGGTCCTAGGTGATTATTAGATATATTCATTTTAGAGAAAGCATTATAAAATAAGACATGAGCAAAGCTTTCATTATCTATCAGAATGCGGCATACATCATAGTCAGCATTATTTAGAGAGATTGCAATCGCATTGTTATGCGAAAACTGAACTCCTTGATCATTTTCATCAATAAAAGTTATTGGTTCTTCAGTTTTCTGCTTCTTTGCTTCTTCTGTCGATCTGCTAGCCTCTCCCCATCGAAATCCCCTAGAAATGGTGTTGATGATGCCGAGGGATGGCTGATCTTCTTGCTGCTATTCTCTCCTTGATGGTTTAGACTAGGGCAGCAACCTTGGCCGATCTTTCCTTACTTCAGGCCAACATCATAGGAATCGACCAAACCGGTCTCCTCTAATGAGCTCCTTGATCTCCTCTTGGAGCTGGATGCATTCCTCAGTATTGTGATCATGGTCATGATAGTAGAGGTAGTACTTGTTAGGATTTTGCTTGTCAAGATGAGACCGCATCTTCTTTGACCTCGATAGCTGCTCCTTGATCTCCAACAAGACTTGAGTCTTCGGAGCATTGAGGGGAGCATAGGTGTGGAACCTTCTAGGGGGAGAATTCCATCATTCCCTTTGATTAGGGCTTCTCTAACAACTAGCTCGAGGAGGAGTTCGGGCTCATCTGCACTCGAAAGAAGTTCTAGAGTGTGGTCGATCTTCACTTGGCTTTTCTTCAACTACGGGCTTGCTCGAATCACCTTCCTACCACTCTCTCATGGTTTCTTCATCCTTTGCCTTGAAGGCCTCTTCTACCAGAGCGTAACCATCAGCTTGGGCCAGCATATCAGCAAAATTCCTAGGATACTTTTTCTTCAAAAAAAAGAGTAGATCATTCTTTTGGAGGCCACCCTTTAGTATGGCCATTGCAATGGACTGGTCCAAGTTTCGAACCTCTAGAGCAGTAGCATTGAAATGGTTAAGATAGGCCTGAATGGACTCCACTTTCTTCTAAGGATGAGGAAATCCAAGCCTCATCGGCGATGTCAACTGTTGACGAAGTGAGCCATGAATTGATGGCTCATTTAGTTGAAAGAGAAGATCTTACCTAGCTTTAGCACCGAGTATCAATTTCTTGCTGCTCCCTTCAGAGTAGATGGAAAAGTCTGGTATAAGGTGGCATCGAGCGCGCTAAGGAGTAGCATCATTGTCTGAAAGGTCTCTAGATGATCGATCGGATTCGTAGTCCCATTGTATCTCTCAAACTATGAGAGCTTGATGTTCGGTAGGATCGATTCCTACATGATTCGATGAGAGAAAGGAGGGTCAGTGTAGGTGCCATTACCGTGAGAGAAGGGAGCCTGGCGATGTTCCTCAATCCATCGATTTATTTCTTGTAGCTTTCGGTCTAGGAGATTTTCATGGTCATGGATCTCCAATATTTTCTGACCGAATAAGGGTAGAGTCCCTCCAGGGATAGAGTCATAGTTAGAGCATGGGCTCCCTACCCTCTGCTTTTCTTTCTTGGAGGTGATCAACGACTCGCCCAAGTCAGTTGTCCCTAGATTGGGTCCTGAGATTTTAGAGAAGCCTACTTCAATCGAATCGGCATCGGAGATCGCTGTTGCTGCATGGCCTGCACTACTTCAATGACGCCCCTAACCTATTGAACCAGTAGGTTAAATTGCACTACATCCACCATTGCCATTGGTGGAGCTTGAGATGCCAGGGATGAGATGGGGTTGGACAGATCTAGTTGAGATCTGGCTGTAGAAGTGGTCGATCATCGAGTGAAAGACTTTCAGGGAGGCATCCTCATGAGGTCAACTAGGAAAGAAGAACATCGAGGGAGAAGGAGAGAGATCTCTGCTGAGCACTCCTTTAAGAATAAAAGAACCTAAAGAGAAAGAGGCCTCTCCTTCTAGCGCCAATTCTGTTGGTGCGAAATCTGGTTGATGCCAGATCGAGGCTGGAGTTGAAGAAGATGAGGCCGCCATCGGTGATCTGCAAAATAAGTCTCATCCGGAGTCGGGGGTGGTGGCTCTAGTAAGATCTTTCGATAATTAAGTCAGCTCCTTCGATCAACAGAAATGAAGTGCTCAGAAAAGAAAGTGGTAGAGTGTCGAGAGAGAGAAGAGTGCCTAGGAAAAACATATCTAGAGGGTCCCTTTTATAGATGGAGCCTGTAACAAACTATTGGTGACAGTCGTAATAGCCGAGTAGTGGACCATTCGAGGCCACGTGGAGTTTATTATGGAGGGTGGTGTCTGTTATCATGACATGTCAGTCTATTGGAATTTAATAGTTGAAGTTTGGAGGAGATAGGCACTAGCGGTGAAGAGCTTCAAATTTCATCAATTCTAGAGGAGTTCGAACTCCTTCAAGATCGTCTGTGCATAAGTAGGTTAATGCCGTGTAGATTGCTGGATTCACATAGGCATGGAGGCACTTCCAGGTGACTACATGAAGTTTGGTTGGATGGGGTTTGGAAGTCCACTAGAGAAATCTTGAAGGAAGTCTACTGGAGGAATCTAAAAGGAGGTCTATTAGAAGGATTCGGAAGGAGTTTGACTGATGGAGAAGTCCGATTGAGGGTGAAGTCTAAAAAGAGTCTGACTGATGGAGAAGTTTGATTGAAGGAGAAGTTCAAAAGACTCGCGATCAGAAAAGATCGACTGAAGGAATGTCGAAAGGAGCCTACCTAGGATGGAGAAGTCCGACTGAAGGAGAAGTTTGGTAGACTTGCAATCATGGAAGGTCGGCTAGAGCAATGTCGGAAGGAGCCTGCTTGGGATGGAGAAGTCCAGCTGAAGGAATTCGGCTGACGGAGAAGTGGTGATTGAAGCTCTTCTACAATTACAAGCTACATTTGGCTGAACATCAGGCCGAACTTCAATGGGAGCGAAGTTTACCCCCAACACCACTATAGGGTTTAGTGTATAGGGCGGAAGCATGGATTTCAAAGAAAATATTATGAAACCATGAATCCAAACCAAAATCTTAGGACCACCTTATTAAAATTAAATCAAATAATATGCATTTATAACATAAATTAGGGTATTGGAACATACGTCTAATCGCTAAGCCCTAACGTTACCCTCATCGTCGGCAGTAGTCCATCAGGGGTTCCACTAGGTGCTGACATGTTCACCCTCTAATGTTGATCTACATGGGGACTTGATCAAGACTCTAGCACCTCTAAATTTTTTTTATTAAAGTTCTTATAATAAGAACTTTAATTTATTGGGGCAGAACCTTCTTTAGTCTTTGCTGTCACCCTCCTAGCTTACTCTTTCCTAACTTTCTATTCTCCCTATCTTCTTTTACTATCTTCCTAATCCCTTGTCCTAAAGCTGACTTCTTGTCCTTAGGTAGGACATTGTCTTAACAAGAAAAGGAAGAAAGAAATTGGACAATTAGAGAGAGTGTGTAAGAAAGATGGAAGAGTTTCTGATGCCTTGGACTCTTAGAACACACCCCTATTTATGATTCACATAGGGGTGTCTCGATGAACATCTCACACCCTCTCCCTGGGCATATCTCTTGTCCATTTAGTATCTCATGCCTGCTTCTAATTTTGAAGTCATGTGGAATTACATAGAGTTATTCCAAAAAGGTGCCTTAAAGCAGAAGGACTCTTCGGACTAATTCTATGTAGTTTTCATGAAGAGTCACAAAACTTCACATAGGTGGCACCATTAATCAAGGGATGAAATTAGACATAGAGGTCATCCAGTGGCCTTTAATTGATGTGCCAATCAGATGGGCTTTATAGGTCTCCACTTTTCCATCTACACTTTTTTTTCTTTTAAAAATCTACTTACAACCAATGGATTTTAACCCTTCAGGTGGATCAATCAATGTCCATACAATATTGACCTTCATGGACTCTATTTTGGACTTCATGGCTTCAAGCCACTTATCACAGTTAGACCTCTACATGGCATCCATGTAGATGATTGGATCCTCATCATTCTTATCAAGTTCAATAGGATTATCATTCCAAACCAAGAAACTATAGTATCTATCCGACTGATGCGGTACTTTACTGGATCTCCTTAAGGGTGCCTCTATAACAAGCTCTGAATTTGATCTTATCAAATCTAGTTCTATAGGTTCACTAGAATATGTTAGTTCTTCTACATATCAAATTTCACCAAGTTCAACTTTAGAGGTAGTAGTTTCTTTGCTAAGAAGCTCCTTTTTCTAAAAAGATTATCCTATTACTGATGAACATCTTTTGTTCCTTAACAAGGTAGAAGTAATAACTCCTAATTTTCTTAGGATATCCTATAAATAAGTATTTATTGGACTTAGGACTAAACTTTCTATCTACAAATATTTGACATAAGCTGAACATCCCCAAACCCTAAGGTGAGAGACTATCAACCTATGCCTAGTCCATATCTCATATGGAGTTTTTGCATTAGACTTGCTCGGAACATAATTCAAAACATAACAAGCAGTCTCAAGTGCATAACCTCAAAATAAAATTGACAGACTCGCAAACCCTATTATGGACCAAACCATATCTAACAGGATTCAATTCCTTCTTTCAGACACACCATTATGCTATTATTAGATGTGTGCCTTAGAAATCAGATTGACTAATATTTGTAAATACTTTCTAGCAAAATTTTTATAAGTTTAACTTATAATTAATAAAAAAATTATTTTTTCTATCATATTTATGTATTAAAGTGTCTGCGATATATCCATTGAGTTAACGAAAATGGCAAGATATATTCTCAAGAGTTGAAAATTTAAGTCATGTGTTATCCTAATTAACTCATAAACTACTTCCGATCATAGGATCTGAAGAAAAAACTATTTTTTTGCCGTGGGATCAATCAGATCTAATCAGATTTGTAGCAAAAATTTTAAAATTTTTTTAACAAGTTTTTGATTAGATCTGAGAGTTCTTGGATTTGATCCTAGTGATCTAATATTTAAAAAATAAAAATGAAAATAAATTAGTAATAACTATTGTTACTTGTTCAGGGTAGATAATTATCCTAACGATGATCAATGATAAGTATCACAAAAACATCATTAAAAGTATTAATTTATTAATTAATTTATTTTTATTTTAAAAAATTAATATTTTATTCATCTATTTTAGGGAACATATTCATCAATAAAAAGAGCTCATTTTTCTGATCACAATGAAATAAGTTTGGAGCAAATTGAAGCTAAAATAGATCTGATATAAATTTTTAAAGAAAAATAAAAATAAAAATAAAAATAAATAAATAGCTCAGTCAGCTCAGTAGATCAGTCGGTGTGCACTCTTCAGCTAGCACATCCAAACTCAGCTAGCCCAATCAACTCAACCCATGTGCCGTAAGTCCCTCAAAATGTCGACTCACCCCGTGTGTCGTTGATGTCAGGCTGACTTCAAATTCATCATGGCTTATGATAGATCTTTAAAGGAGGGTATTATGGTTATTTCACACCCACACTGCTCATTGATTGGCTCAGGTCCATGAAATGTCTGGTCCAACATGATCCGTATGAATAGTAATGCACGATCCGATGGTAGTGGTCATTTGCGATCCAGATCTGATGGTTGAGGTTTTTTTCGATTTGATTCAATTTTCCAGCTCCCTCCAGCATGCGATCGGATAGCTCCAAATGTCCAAGGCATTGATCCGATGGCTGATAGAGCTCCTGACGATGATTTAAACACCTAGTGATGATCCGGTGGTTGAGAAACCTCCTAATCAAAGCAATCCATTTGCCATAATTAATTCTAACTTGATCTAGGCTGATTAACATCATTTTTTTGTATTTTTTGGACCATTTGATCAAGATCTAATGGCCAAAACTAATGGAACTACATAGAATTCGATCCAAGAACTCTATTAATATAATTTTCACTGGTATTTCTTCATATTTGTCGATCAAAACTCTTCTTTAGTCCTACATTGACTAGAAGAAAATACTCCAGCCCTCCAATACCTATAAATAAGACTCGAGGCCAGCAAAATCAATCATCTTCGATCATGGAAAGATGATGGTACATGTTAGAGCTATGCTTGGGATCTAAAGTTGCTTTGAGGTAGATGGTGTCAAGAGAAAAAGTTAGACTTCTACACCATCTTCATGCTAATGCTGATCCAAGATTAAGATTAATAGCTTTTAATTTTTATTTTTTATCTTTTTTTAAATTTAATGTATTTAAATTCTAAATTAAACTTTAAATTAATACAAATTTATTTTTATGCACTTAAAATTTATGCTTTTTATTTTTGTTATAAATTTAAATTTATGCTTTTTATTTTAATTTCAAGTAGATGTTAAGATCTAACTAGTAGATCAAAGTACCAAGTTCATCTTTCCGCACCTTTTTAAATTTTTCTTTTTATTTATAATTTTATTTTTTGGCTTCAACTTTGTTTTTAAAACTCTTTTTTTTCTTTTTTTCTTTACAAAAATTAAAGAATTCAAAATCAAAACTCTACCTTCTATGTAGATTCGATCCAATTCACTACTTACGACCTATTTTTACTCATTTTAAGAAGTTAGAATTAAACTAATAAATACGATATCATAATGATAACATTGTGCTCTTTTCATATTTTTCGCATCATTATCGAGGATGGCATGAGTATTAAAATTTTTTATTTTTTTAATTTTTTTATAAATAAAATTATAAATAAAATTTTAATTTCTTTAATTTCTTATAAATATTGCTTACTAACATTTTCTTGTTTATTTTATAGGAAAAAAAAGAGAAAAAAATTAGGACAAGGAGGAAGCTTCTAATTTTGCTTGGTGAGATCAATCCTAATCCTAGATCTTTTTATTCTTATTATTTACTTTATTTTTAAATTAATTTAAAAAATATCCACTTAAATCTAACTAAAGCTACATGACAAGATTAGAAATCTTAATTGCTTAGAGCATCTATCATATTAGTTTTTTTTTTATTTTTTCTTTGGTGATTACTGGAGATAAGGTAAGCTTCTCAAGTTTAATCAGTTTCATGCATCTAATTTAGTTGCATAGAATTTCTTATTTGAAAGTGATTATGCATATTCATTCTTAAATTAATTTAATGACATAATCCATTAATCAAGATAAGATGGAGATTTGATCATCCTTTTTGATCCATAAATAACCAACTAGCATCCTGCATTGACCAAAGCCTTAAACTTAAAATCATTTAAACATCGACCCTAGGAACTCGAGCTCATTACGATAAGGAATCCTAAAAGTTGGACCAGGTTATGATTAGTTAGTTTGACTAGTGTCTAAGATAAGTGATTTATGGGACAACTGGATCCAAAGAAAGGTGGTTTATAATTGATTCCATTAGCTTATCTGACCAAGCATAATTAGTATCTAAGACAAGCATTGGGAGGACTCCCACCAATCTTATAATTATCTGGCTAGTTGATTGGCTGATCTTATACTTGGAGGGCTTGAAGATGACCTTAGCAGTTAGGAGCTATATAGATCTAGAACAACCCTTAATCAGAATTATTTGCTTATCTTGATTGCTCACCAACATCAAATCTAATTAAACCTAATCGTTCTCTCTCCTTAGTTCTAGGACTCCTTAAAATCTCTTTTTTAGAACTCTTCTTTCTTTCTTCTACTTTTCTTCTCTAAAAAAATTAAATTAAATAAAAATTAAATTAAATTAAACTAAATTAAAAATAATAAAAAAATTATAAAAAATTATAAAAAATTATAATTTTTTTTAAAAAAATAAAAAAATAAAAAATAAAAAATATTTAAAAAATCTAAAAAATTTTGAATCACACGTTAGGGTTACACTAGTACAAGCACGATAGGAGATCATTTTTTTTGACCTAGTTGAATCCAATTATAAAATTGAATGGCTGAATCATATTAAACCCAATAGTTAAATAGCTAGAAATCTTAGAGAACCACCAAGACAGATGAAAAAATATTTTATTTCTTCCATCTATAACCCATCGACTTATATCTAGTTATCTAATATTTCTGTAATCCACTAGGAGATCAAACCGACCACAATCCAGATGCTCCCTTCCTTCTATAGAAATATCAATGAAGATCCTTATAAACATCTAGATGAAGTTTTAGAAATATGCCCTATGGTTAGGATTCAAAATTTAACTAATGGTACCCTTAGATTAATTTTATTTTCTTTTTCTTTAAAATATAAAGCTAAGTATTGACTTGGCGTAATAGTGAGACCAATTAAAAGTTAGGATAAATTACAATATAAATTTCTTAAAAAAATTTATTCTATAGGCTAAACCAACACCATGAGGCAAGCAATCACTAGATTTGCTCAACTTTCAGGAGAACAAATTAACGAGTCATAGGAGAGACTTAAGAAACTTCTTAAAAAATGCCCACATCACAGTCTATCTAAGTGGCAAATCATTCAAGCTTTCTATGAGAGTTTATGAGACCAATATAAATAAAAGATAGATGCATCTTGTGGAAGTGCATTCATGAATAAAAGTGAGGATGAAGTCTATACCTTAATTTAAATCTTGAGTGAAAACTCAATTAACCATGCTTCACTATCTTTCTACCAAAAGTGGACAGCGATCCATGAATTTAAACATCCAGAATCTAGTTCTAAGACTAATTTGAACTTAATAAATAAAGTGAACCTTCTTGCCGAAAAATTTGATCCAATTTTAATCTTAGGTCAACAAACTCCTGCACAATATACATCACCCTTTAATTATCAGAAGATTCATTCTATCTATGCTAGCCCAACCCATCTTGTGAGTGAATGTCCCATGCCTGCACAATTTTCATCTTTTATCTAAGAATAAGTCCAAGCTATGCAAGGCTACTCCAAGCCAGTTAATAATCTACTTTTAAATTTATATAACCTAAATTGGAGGAACCACTATAATTTTTCTTGGATAGCCCAACAGACTCAGTCTCAGATCCAAATTTTATTAGTATAAAATTATCAGAATAGGCCCCAATACTAGAATTATGCGTATTATAGTGGTTAGCCTAGTCAATCTATCCAACCATCATATTTTAATCAGCTATTATTCCTACCTCCTCAATAGATAAATCTATTTGATGATAGATTTAATCAACTACAATAATTAATTTTTAATCAATAATAATCAATTTTGACTCAACAATAATATATCGTCAGGCTAAAAGCATAAATAGGATAATTAGCTAAGTCTTATATGAGGAGAGAACTAGGTCAATTATCGACTCAACCAATTCTTATAAACAACCTATCTAATTTCTACCAACCACCTGGATCAAATTATCAATTCAATATTTCATCTAGGAATCTCCAATTAGAGAATGCCAAAGTAATTTTTGAACTTAAGAGTTATAGGATTCTTATGGACCCATACAAAGATGAGGTGAGAGAGGCTAGTACTGATGCTAGACAAAATAAAAATTTAGAAGAAAAAGTTAGTACTTAAACCAATCACATAGAAGAACCTGAGACCAAAATCAGTACTGATGCTGGTTCTAATTTAAATAAGACTAATTAAAAAAAAAAAAAGATGATTTACCTGAGACCTATAAACCAATAGTACTATTCCCTTCACCCCTGAAAGCTAGTTCTTCTTATAAGAATCAAGAGGCATGTAATGAAATATCAATAGAGTCATTTAAGCAAGATCATATTAATTTACCTTCAAAACTAAATCCATCTTTAGGTAGCCTTCGAATACCCATTAAATCAAATTTGCCTCCTAATACAAAAATTCAATACATGAGCATTTTAGAAGAGCAAATAGGAGAAATTCTTAACAAACAAGGATCTAAGAATAGGGTCACAAACTATTATCCCGTAATTAGCAATGAATATATTAATAAAGTGGCAGCAAACTATTTTTCAGAGACTGGCAATCCAAAACCATTGAAATTTTTCAAAATAATATTTGATACAGGATAGGTAAGCTATCTTGTGTCTGACTGAAGATGATAAACTTAGCACTTGTTAGGAGGTAATTCAATATTTAGTTTTCTTAAGTCTAATTTATCTTTTTAGTTTATTTTTTTTAGGACATATTGAATAAGTTGGAGGAAGAGCCAAATTTTCAAAGAATTATGCTGGACCACAAAAATGCATTGAGTCAGGTGTATTCCTTTTTTTTATTACATTCTTTATTTTTCTTTCTCCATTGAGGATAATGTCGATTAAGCTAGGGATGAATAATAAAATTTTTGAATTTTTAAAGTCCTCAAAAAGTTAGTATTTAGAATTTAGACATTTAATTACACTTAAGAATCATGTTGAACTCATTTTTAAAAGAAAATTGATGCATAGATCAAAGAATTCATGAGATATTAAGGGATCAAGTATTAAGAAAATCCAATAAAGAGTTAAATCTAGAACATAAATAATTTTTTTTTAGCACTTTTAATTTTTTCTACCAGCATCAAAGAAGAGTCTACTATTTATGGACTTGTATAGGATAACTATACATTTTTTCATATTAAATAAATAAATAAATTAGTTTTTAAGTACTTTTAACTGAATAATCGAGCCTCTTTGCCTAAGCAAGCATTGAGTTTCGCATCAAAAGATGGAAAGGATGAAGAAGCTCATTATAAAGCTAATCTTAACTTGTAGCTTGTTTGATTTGAGTTAGTAAGTCCGAATGGTATTTTATACCTAGTGTCCTAAATGAAGAAACCAGATCTAGAGTTTCATGGGTAGATCTTAAAACTTTTCAAGATCAGATAACGAAAGACTTAAATAAATCAAATATTTATTTAAATAAATATATAAATATCTAGATCTCAGATCTTATTATATGATTATTTCATGGAATTTAAGTCATAAATTAAATATTAGAAAAAAGAAAAAGGTTAATCACATCAATCTAGATCTATACTACATCTAATGCAGGTATGAAACCAATAGATTAGATCTATTATCTATGCAAGTTAGATGTTCTAACTTACTGATCCAAGCTTGAGGATGAAGTCATGAGTTGCACACGCATTCGGCCTCTAGGAGTTGTCCACACGAGCCTACAATCTCTGATCTGAAGTCCGATGCAAAAAATTAGCATAGTATGCTAGTACTGTGCTGATCCTTCTTCGATGGTCGATCTAGTGCTTCTTTAAAATTTGGACTCTCCAAAATATGAGAAGGAAGAGAAGAGTTTTTTGATCTGAGACTATCTCAGGAGAAACTCAAAAGGAGGAGAGACGAAAATAATATAGCCGTAGAAGAAGATCCTCTTGTTCTTCTCTTTTCTTTCATCTAGACACCTAATTTAGTGCCTATGGAACCCCCACGCCCAAGGACCCTCTTCATCTAATTTTTGTACACCCCAAACCTCTCCCAAAGCTCTATATTTTATAAAAGGTTTAGCCAAAAATTCATCCTAATGATATAAGAAAAAAGGAGTCCAAGTTAGGTCAAAATCCTAGACTAGAAATGTCCAAACATGGGAAGTTGTTGGGGGGCACAACTCTTGGGTGCCCCCACCTTTTCTCTGTCATGGACCAGCAAAGGGGGTGCACAAAAAATCCCTCTTTTACCATGGAAATCAGAGGAAATAAAGAAAGATGGATCAGCACACAATGGAAAGAAGATTTGGTCAACAAGGATTCTATCTCATAGAATCCTTAAGCAAAACTAATTCTCCTTTTGACTTGGTCTTCCAACAAACTTTCATATGAGAAATAGAAGAGAGAAGAGGGGTGTGAGAAGCCTTTGGGTGTAAAGAATTTTACATAAAAACATAAAGAGAAAAGGGTGGGGTGTGAGGATTAGGTGGTGCAAGGAATAGGGAGTCCTAGTCACACTAGGACTCCTATTTTGACTTGGTCAAACAAGGTCTTTTAACCAAATAAAAATAAGAGTAAACCAACCCAATTAAATTAGGCCTTAACCCATTTAAGAACTTAATTAAATTAGATTAAATTATATTTAATTCTAATTTATTTGTCTAATCATATTAGATAATTGGGTTGATCCGAGTCTAAGTTATACTAGGACTAGTTCTTCCTTGCACTTGGCTTATCCAATAAGTCAATAGGACTTGATCCAATCAAACCCAAACAAAATCTAGTTAAACCATATTTAATTAGAATTAATCTCAATCTACTAACTTAATCAAATTAAATTAATTAGTAATTGAATTGCTAATCGATCCTCCTACAACACTTGCGCTAGGTCAAACATTAATCGTATTGATCGTTTAACCCTAAAATGATTCTAAATCGTTGATCAACTATCGGATCGAAATGTGAACTCTAATGTGTGTGATCTCATAGGTCCAAATCTAAGCTGATAGCATAGGAATAAATTTTTGTATTAATCAAAGTGACCATCTAGCAATGGTACCCAATAGCCGGATAGGTCGAAAGGTGTAGAACACCATCCTTAGAATCCATGCGATTATAGTTTTCATATAATTCATCTGCTTAACCATAATGCTCATAGGACACCTTAAAGTTCAACTATTAACTCTGATCAGGTTGTCCACATTGTATTTTAAAATGTCAAATTTATCTGATGGATTATCCTAGCCAAGATTTTGTTGTATTGAAATACAGTGATATATTCTTCTTCAACTCTTAGAGTGGTCAATTCCATCTTGATTACACTCTAACTTCGTAAGTACTTAATTTTTTTCAGAAGCCTTTTATTGCTGAATTAGAAATTTAGTTAATCAGTACCAAAGCACAGTGAGTTGCTTGCAAGTCACTGAGGTGATCTCAAATCTAAGGGATACTTATACCTATGTTCCATCAAAGACATTCTTGATAGCAGAATGCTATGGAGTTAGTCATGTTCAATGATGATGTACCCATACATCTCACTTGTATGCCATACCAGTATCTCTACACTTGTTTGTTAAGAGGACAACCAACCTATATGGCATATAGCAATCTATGCTCAATAGACGTTGTCATCCTAATTAATAGCCTATCATTTGATCGTGAACAAATTTAAGGACTAATTGATAAATCCTCTCTTTATCGAAACTAAATAGTCCTAAGGACTTCATTATAAGAATGGAGTTCATTAGAAGATGTAAATTTATGATAAAAAAAGATGCCAAAAAAATTTTATTAATTAATGAATCAATTACAATATCTCAACCATCAACATGCTAACGATTGATTTTGGGACATAATTTCCAACAACTTCCACTTATCTTAAAGCCATTCGGCATAGTATCTAATACCCATCTTCAATTCATGGTTGTCAAACTCCTTGATTGCCAGGGCTTTAGTGAAGGGGTTGGCTAGGTTCTTCTTCTGTCGATCTTCTGAAGGTCGACGTCACCGTGATCCACGATCTTATGGACCAAATGAAAGCAGCATAGAATGTGCTTTGTCCGTAGGCGTGCCTTCGGTTCCTTTGCTTGAGCTATGGTACCAGTGCTGTTGCAGCAGAGCAGGACTGCACCATTAATGAAGGATGCTACTCTAAGCTCGATGATGAACTTCCTCAGCCACACAGCTTTCTTTACTGCATCTGATGCTGCCATATACTCTACTTCACAAACAAAGTCAGCCACTGTATGCTACTTGAAACTTTTTTAGTAGATGGCTCCAACATTTAGAGTAAAGATAGACCCCGACATACTTTTACTATCATCATAGTCAGATATAAAGCTAGAGTCTGTAAACCCCATAAGTTTCAAATCTGACTCATCATAAACCAACCATTAGTTCTTAGTATTTCTCAAATACTTAAGGATGGTTTTAACCACCTTTCAGTGATCTTCTTTAGGATCAGATTGGTATTTACTCACTACCCCTAGTGAGTATGCCACGTTTGGTCTCGTACATGTCATTGCGTATATAATAGACCCCACTATCGAAGCATATGAAATTCTACTCATACGCTCTCTTTCTTCAGGAGTTGTCAGACTATCCTTCTTAGAGAGAAAAATTTCTTGGCCTATCGAGAGATAGCCCTTTTTGGAATTCTCCATACTGCACCTCTTCAGTATAGTTTTATGTATGTGGACTGAGATGTACCAAGCATTCTTTTAGATCTATCACTATAGATCTTCATCCCTAGGATGTAGGATGCTTCATTCGAGTCCTTCATGGAGAACTGTGGTGACAACCAGACTTTTATTCCTTATAGTGTGGGGATGTTATTTTTGATTAAGAGAATGTCATCCATGTACAAAATAAGGAATACCACTGCTAAACCATTTGTCCATTTCTAAATGCAAGATTCTTCTCCATTCTTAATGAAGCCATACGTTTTGATCACTTTATCAAAATGCATATTCCAACTCTGAGATGCTTGCTTTGATCTATAAATGGATCTCTAAAGTCTACACACCTTGGACTCGTCTATGGATGTGAACCCCTTAGGTTGTATCATATACACCTCTTTGTTTAGCTCTCCATTTAGAAAAGCTGTCTTCACATCCATCTGTCAGATCTCATAGTCTAGGTGGGCAGCTATTGCAAGCATTATCCGAATGGATTTGAGCATTGCCATAAGAAAGAATGTCTCATCATAGTCAATACCATAACATTGACAATACTCCTTGGCAACCAGATGGGCTTTATAGGTCTCCACCTTTCCATCTACGCCTCTTTTCCTTCTGAATATCCATTTACTCCTAATGGATTTAACCTCTACAAGTGGGTCAACTAATGTCCATACATCATTGACCTTCATAAATCTATTTCAGATCGCATGGCTTCTAGCTATTTTTTAGAGTCAGATCTTTGTATCGCATGCATATAAGTGATTGGATCCTCATCGTTCCCATCGAGTTCGATGGGATCACTATCCTGAATCAAGAATCCATAATATCTGTCTAGATGGCATGGTACTCTATCGGATCGCCTTAATGGTGCAGGTTCATTAGGCTTCGGATTTGATCTGATCAAATCCGACTTAGGGTCAACATTTTGTGTCAAACTTTTTACCTGTTAAACTTCATCATGTTCAACCTTAGAGGCAATAGTTCCTTTACTAAGAAACTTCTTTATCAAAAAGGTTATCCTAAGGCTGACGAATACCTTTTGTTCATCAGCATGGTAGAAATAGTATCCTTTAGTCTCTTTTGGGTATCCTATAAATGCGCACTTGTCAGACCTAGGTTCGAGATTATCTGTAATTAACCGTTTGACATAAGCCAGGCCCCCCCAAATTCTGAGGTGTGAAAGTGCTGTCTTACGCCCTATCCATATCTCATATGGAGTTTTAACCATAGATTCACTTGAAACCCTATTTAAAAGATAGCAAGCCAATTCGAGTGCATATCCCTAGAGGGATATCGACAAGCTGGCAAAACCCATCATGGATTGGACCATGTCTAACAGAGTCTGATTTCTCCTTTCAGATACACCATTATGCTGTGGTGTTCCTAGAGGAGTCTATTAGAAGAGAATCCCATTCTCTTCTAAATATGTGAGAAACTCACTAGAAAGGTATTCCCCTCCTCGATCAGATCGAAGAGTTTTAACACTCTTTTCAGTTTATTTTTCTACTTCACTTCAAAATTCTTTGAACATTTCAAATAAATCTGACTTATGTTTCATGAAATGGACATGTCCAAATCTAGATAAATGATCTACAAAAGTGATGAAGTAAACATATCCACCTTTGGCACTAGTACTCATTGATCCACATACATCAGTATGTACTAGTCCTAAGAGTTCGGTGGCTCTCTCATCTTTTTTAGTAAAAGGTGAATTAGTCATTTTACTAGGAAGACAGAATTCACAGGTTGGATGCAATTCACAATTACTAAGTTTGAGGATACCCTCTTGAGCCAACTTGCTTACCCTCTTGACCCAGCCTATAGTGTCATAAATAGATATCTATTACATTATGTAATCTAGGATGTTTGCTAGTTGAATAGACTATATTAACAGGTTGTGATAACATATATACATCATTATTCAATTATCCATAGAAAGCAGTAATACCATTCACAATGATATTATAAACTCATTTCTTTATTAAAATTTCATAATTGTTTGTGGCCAAAAGGCCTACAGAAATGATATTTAAAAAGAAATTAGGATAGAAATGAAAATCATGAAGAACAGCAATATGAGATTCAAATATAAGTTTCAAAATTTTCAAAGCTAGAAATGGAACTGGTCTTCCATCTCCAATATTTAGGAATCTCTCATCTTGCTCGAATCTTCTACTGACCTGCAACCCTTGCAACGAAATACAAATATGATAAGGGCTTTCGATATCCAATACCTAATTAGTAATATCACACATAGAGAAATTGCAAGGAGTTATCATATAAATACCTTGTCCAGCAATAGCTTGCTTCTTCCTTTGCCTATTTGCGTCCAAGGAGAAAATGTACTGAGGACAGTTTCTCTTCCAGTGCTCCTACTTCTTATAGAAGAAGCATTAGGCTTGACTCTTATCGAGCTTGGTTTTTTGGGTCTGAGCCTGCACAGATGTCCTAGCCTGAACATGCACCTTCTTGGCTTTCTTCTTCTTATTCTTCTTTCCTTTTCCAAAGGGTCGAGAACGAGAAGACGAACCTCCCACTAAGTTCATCGACTCTTTGTGAAGTTAGTGAACCTTCTCAAAGATCTGAAGTAACCCTAATAACACACGGTAGTCAACTTCAAGCTTTGACATTCTATAATGTGTAAGGAATGGGAGATAAGACTTAGACAGCGAGTTCAGTATTGCATCTTTTCCAAGTTGTTTGTGCAAGAAAAAGCCGAACTTGTTCAAGCACTCTATCAGCTCGATCATGTACAGTACATGATCAGTGAAAGAGGCTCCATCCCACATTTTGGCGTTGAATATGGTGCAACTAGTCTTGTGCCTTTCAAGGTCATCGGGTGCGCCAAAAGAATCCTCCAATACTTGAAGCATTTTATTTGGCTGAGCTATCTCAAACCTACGATCGAACTCATCGCTCATTGCAGCCAGCATAATGCAGTGCACCGTGGTTTGGTCATTGAGCCACTTCTAATAAGCATCTCTTACTATTTCATGTGCAATGGCAGCTGGCTCCTCAGGTGCAGAATCCGTCAGCACATATAGGATCTGTTCATGCTTCAGGATAATCTTCAACTTTAGGTACCAGCTACCAAAGTTAAGTCCCACCAACTTATCATTATCCAATAATGATTGGAGTGATAAGAAAGTGGCCATATCTGCACAAAGGTAAAACATAACCTAATTAGTAATTGATTTATTAAATCTAGAGATTTGGACTTTAATCAAAAGGGTCTTCCACTATTTTTTCAAATTGATAGCCTCTACCTCCAATTCGAAGAATTACCTCAATTCCTTAGTGGGTACTAGAATCCACATAGACTGTACACAAGCCAAACTTTGGGTGGCCCATCCATGTACATCTAAGGGTAGGTTCATAATCAATTACTTTTTCAAATAATTTTTAGTAAATAAATTTTACCCCAAGCTCTGATCAGTTGGCTTTGGCCCTCTCAGAAAAGGATCCGATTAGGTCCGACCATTAACATGACCATACTTGGCCCATCCAACCAATGAATGATCAGGCCCAACTTTGGTTAGCCCACCTGACCACCATTTAGAAAGATGTATCCAAGAGATCATATAATAAATGATAATTCCATCAATCGATAAGCACCAGGCCTTTGGGCCTTAATGATTATCCAACTAATGGATCCATTATCATCCACTTTAATAGAAGGCTACGATCCAGTTATATATAACTATTTTATTTTAAGGACCTAATAATTTTAGAGGATTTATTTATAGAAGTGAGTTGGTTAGACTAACCAGCTTGTCATGATCCTCCTATTGGCTTGATCAAGTCAGCTTAAGGGAGACCACTAACAGGCTGGTCTAGGAGCACCTAAATCAGTCACTAATTTACCTAGCTGATTTGGGTCAACTCAAATTATCAAGTGATCTGATCAAAACTCAATCTCACCAAGAAGGTCAGGTAAGTGAGATTGATGAAAGGATCTACCAAAGCTTGCCTTAGACACCATCGAAAATGGCCAGGTAAGTGGGCTGCCAATTAAAAACCGTAGGTCGTATGTGCCAAACTTACCATAGACACCAACTTGTTTAATTAGTCTTGATTAGATCAACCTAATAGTTTGAGCTAGACCTCTTAGCTAAGAATCAAGTCTATTTAGTTCTTATTAAAGACATGGACTTGACCAACAACAACTACTATAATTGATCTAGAGAATCCTTGACCTAATCTAAGACAACAATTGATTAGATTTAGTCAATTCTCTAATTAAGTCCATTCTTTAATCTAACCTTAGGTCTAATCCAATTAATGGACCTTATCCCCACTAACCCATTAACCCAATGTGATATGATTCATGTCATAAAATCTTCAATTTACAATCCTAGCACCTAATCAAACAACTTCTTAATTCTTAACTAAGTTTTGGGCTGAGGGTTGGGGTTTGGCTTTTTGAAAAAAATTTTCATGTTTGTAAAATATTTTTATAACATGATTCTATCAACAAAGTTGTATGTTTGATTCATAATCAATATGCAAGTAAAATAAACATGAAACTACTTTAGATCTAATCTAAATAGGTTCATGTAATTGAAATAGTTTCAATAATAATCAATCATAAATCTTCCAAGATCAAATCTAATATATTTATGATGATTAAAATTAGATTAAAATATTTTTAATCAGATCATAAAATTTCTTAGATCTAATCTAAATTTTTATGATCAATCTTTTAGATCAGCACGTACTAGGACAACCTATCCATTGTAAGAGGTAAATCTTATAGCAGTACAACATTATGATAGTCCGTATAATTTAAAATATTTTATTTTTAAATTTAAAATTATATTAAATCTATTAAATTATAAATAAAATTAGATTAAATCTAATAAATTTATTATTAGAGTCAGATCATCATGAACTAGGACAATCTTTTCACTGTAAGAGACAAACCTTACAGCAGGACAACCTTATGATAGTTCGTAAGATCTAATTTTTTTTTAATTTTACATTTAATAATTAGATTATAAATTAGATTTAATCTAAGAAATAATCTAAACATGCATAAGAATCATGTAATAATAATCTAGGCTCTAATACCAATTGAAGAAACCAGATCTAGGATTTCACGGATAGATCTTGAAACTTTTTCAAGATCAAACAGCGAAAGACTTAAACAAATTAAATATTTATTTAAATAAATATATAAATATCTAGATCTTAGATATTTTTATATGATTATTGCATAGTATTAAAATCATAAATTAAATATTAAATAAGAAAGAAAAAGGTTGATCACATCAATCTAGATCTACACTACATCTAATATAGGTACGAAACCAATAGATTAGATCTATTACCTGTGCAAGTTAGACATTCTAACTTGTTGATCAAAGCTTGAGGATGAAGTCACGAGCTGCACATATGTTCGATCTCTAGGAGTTGTCTATATGAGCCTACGATCTCTGATCTGAAGTTCGATGCAGGAAATCAGCACAGTATGCTAGTACTGTGCTGATCCTTCTTCGACGATCGATTCGATGCTCCTTTCTTCAAAATTTAGATTCTTCAAAATTTGAGAAGAAAGAGAAGAGTTTTCTAATTTAAAACTATCTTAGAAAAAACTCAAAAGAAGTAAAAAAGATGAAAATAATACAGTCCTAGAAGAAGACCTTCTTCTTCTCTTTTCTTTCACCTAGACACCTAGTTTGGTGCCCATAGAACCCCCACGCCCAAGGATCCTCTTCCTTTAATTTTTGCACACCCCATGTCCAAGGGCACTCCCGATGATCTATATTCCATGAAAATTTTATCCAAAAATTTGTTCTAATGATATAAGAAAAGAGGAGTCCAAGTTAGGTCAAAATCCTAGACTAGGAAAGTCCGAACATGGAAAGTTGTTGGGGCGCCCAACTCTTGGGCACCCCCACCTATTTTTCTATCATGGATCAGAAAAGAGGGTGCACAAAAATTCCTTCTTTTGCCATGGAAATCAAAGGAAATAAATAAAGATGGGTTGGCACACAATGGGAAGAAGATTTGGTCAACAAGGATTCTATCTCATAGAATCCTTAAGCAAAACTAATTCTCCTTTTGACTTGGTCTTCCAACAAACTTCCATATGAGAAATAGAAGAGAGAAAGAGGCGCATAAGAAGCCTTTGGGCATGGAGAATTTTACATAAAAACATGAGGAGAAAAGGGTGGGGCGTGAGGATTAGGTGGCGCAAGGCATAGGAAGTCTTAGTCACACTAGGACTCTTGTTTTGACTTGGTCAAACAAGGTCTTTTAACCAAATAAAAATAAGAGTAAACCAACCCAATTAAATTAGGATTTAACCTATTTAAGAACTTAATTAAATTAGATTAAATTACATTTAATTTTAATTTATTTTTCTAATCAAAATAGATAATTGGGTTGACTCGAGTCCTAGTTAGACTAGGACTAGTCCTTTCTTGCACTTGGCTTATCCAATACGTCAATTGAACTTGATCCAATGAAGTCCAAACCAAATCTAATTAAACCATATTTAATTAGACTTAATCTCAGCCTACTGGCTTAATCAAATTAAGTTAATTAGTAATCAAATTGCTAATCGATCCTCCTGCAACACTTGTACTAGGTCAAACACCAATCGTATTGATTGTTTAACCCTAAAATGATTCTAAATTTCTGATCAACTATCTGATCAAAACATGAACTCTAATGTGTGTAACCTCATAGGTTTGAACCTAAGTTGGTAGCATAGAAATAAATTTATGTACCAATCAAAATGACCATCTAGCAATGATATCCGACGGTTGGATAGGTCGAAAGGTGTAGAACACCATCCTTAGAAGCCATGCGAATATAGTTACCATATAATTCATTATCTTGACCACAATGCTCATAGAATACCTCAGAGTTCAAGTGTTAACTCTGATCAGGTTATCTACATTGTATTTCAAAATATCAAATTCATCTAATGGATTATCCTGGCTATGGTTTTGCTATATTGAAATACAGTAATACTTTCTTCTCCAACTCTTGGAGCGGTCAATTCAATCTTGATCACACTCTAACTTTGCAAGTACTTGACTATGCCTAGAAGTCTTTCATTGTTGAATTAGAAATTTAGTTAGTCTGGTACCAAAGCATAGTGAGTTTCTTACAAGTCACTGTGATGATCTCAGGTCTAAGCGATACTTATACCTATATCGCATCAGAGACATTCTCGATAGTAGAATGCTCTGAATTTGGTCACATTCAATGATGATGTATCCATACATCTCACCTGTATGCCATACCAGTATCTCCACACTCTTTGGTTAAGAGGACAACCAACCTATATGGTATATAGCGATCTATGCTCGATAGACGCTGTCGTCCTAATTAACAGCCTGTCATTTGGTCATGAATAAATTTAAGAACTAATCGATAAATTCTCTCTTTATCGGAACTAAATAGTCCTAAGGACTTCATTACAATAATGGAGTTCATTAAAAGATGTAAATTTATGATGAAAAATGATGCCAAAAATTTTTTATTAATTAATAAATTAATTATAATATCTCAACCATCAATAAGCTGATGATTGGGTTTGGGACATAATTTCTAACACTAAAGTCAACTGGTTTGGAAATTATTAGCCCATGACTCGCTACATGGATCAAATAGAAAGCTTAAGGAATTAAGACACTAAATACTGGTACAATGTTAAAAAAAAAAGATATATTGATTTTTCATTAAGTAATCGAGTCATGTTGACAAAGTAAGCAATGATATTCATGTCAAAAAGTGGGCAATGTGAATAAAAAAATATCAATAAATGAAGGGTAGAAATAACAATAGACTTGTCCATATAAAAGTTTAGATGATTTAGAGATAAAGATAAAAATAATTTAGAAAAAGTTTAAAAAGGTTTAATGTTCTTTACTTAATTTTTATATTAGTAAGTATTAATACTCCAACAATGTACTTCACTTATATTTTACTAAAAATCAATGGCCATTTTGAAAATTATTCAGTAAAATTTGAAACTCTAAAGCTTAAAAGGTATTTGAAACTAAATTCTTTCTTTACTCGAGAATGAGTAAAGCTTAAGTTGGGAGATGTGATAAGTATCAAAAAAATACCATTAAAAATATTAATTTATTAATTAATTTATATTTATTTTTAAAAATTAAATATTATGATTCATTTATTTTAGGAAACATATTTACCAATGGAAAGAGCCTATTTTTCTGATCACAATGAAACAAGTTTAGAGCAAATTGAAGCTAAAATGGATCTGATCCAAATTTTCAAAGAAAAAAATAAAAATAAAAATAAATAAATGGCTCAATCAACTCCGTAGCTCAGTTGGCATGCACTCTTCAGTTGGTGCATCCAAATGCACCTAGCCCGAACAACTCAGCCCATGCACCGTAAGCCGCTTAGAACGCCAACTCATCCCATGCACCGCTGACATTAAGCTGACGTCAAATTCATCACGGCTCATGGTAGACCTCTAAGGGAGGGTATTTTGATCATTGCATGCCCACACTGCATGTTGATTGGCTCAGGTTTGCAAAACATCCAGTCCACCATGGTCCATATGAATAGTAATGCGTGATCCGATGGTAGCGGTGGTTTGCGATCCAGATCCGATGGTTGAGATTTTTTCCCAATTTGATTTGGTTTCCTAGCTCCCTCCAGCATGTGATCGGATGGCTCTGAACATCCCAAGCATTGGTCCAATGGCTGATAGAGCTCCTGATGGTGATTTAAACACCTAGCGATAATCCAATGACTAAAAAACCTCCTGATCATAGCAATCCAACTGCCAGAATTAATTCTTACTTGATCTGGGCTGATTAACATTGATTTTTGATATTTTTTGGATCATTTGATCAAGATCCGATGGCCAAAACTCATGGAACTACATAGAATTCGATCTAGGCACTCTTTTAATCTCATTTTCAATGAGATTTCTTCATATTGGCCAATCAAAACTCTTCTTTAGTCCCATATTGCCTAAAAAAAAATACTCTAGCTGTAAAACCCCATCCCTAACTAGCTATGGGTGACAGTGCCACACTCCACCTTTATCTAAAGGTTAAGAAAATTTTTAAGCTATAGCTAACTCCAATATCGTTTAAATATGCTCACCACAAATATCTCAAATTCATCCTCTATCAACATGTACAACTCAATTTAACCTCTTAATCTACTAAAGCAAATATCTTAATTTAACTCAATAATTTTACATAATCAAATTCAAGGTTCCATTCACAAAATGATACTATATACATTTTATACAAGCCAAGTCATTCATAATATGACATACTTATTAGTTCCAGATCTAAGTGACACCACCATATAGTACATATCATAAACCACAATTTGCTACACATACATGCTACCCTCAAAATACACTCCTCTCATAACCTAAGCTAGCTTAACCCTCACTTCTCAAAATAGATGCTGACAAAATCATGATACAACCTCCGAACCCGGCTAAGAAGCTTCAAACTGCACATAAAAGAATGAGTGAATAGACTATTTAACAAAGGAAAATATAAATCTTTAGTTTTAACACTTCATGTAAATCGTTAAGCTGAGTCAATTAAAATAAGCTTATAACATCATATGCTAAAATGTGCCAAATCAAAATGATACCTTATAATAATCATATTATGCTCATGTATGCTGCCTACTGGTTCTTACCAACTACACTCCAGAGCATCACTTTCCAAAGGTAGCGGGCAAGTAGCTACTAATGCCAAATGATGTAAATAAGTCCCACTGGGCAAGCAGAGTTTGATGTTAGTAATGAATAAGCCCCCACCGGGCAAGCTGAGTTTCCAGTTTGTGATGCTAGCTAATGCTATGCTTATGTGAATGATAGGACATACCAATAGACTGATCATTCCTATGGGTAACCCTTTTAAAACACATGCTGAATAACTTTTCAATTATCAAGAAATTATATTCCAAAAGCTAAAGAGTAAAATCAGAACATTTTTAATGATCATGAAACCTTATCACAATTTAAATATGTACATGTACTGAATATACATATTTAGCAGTAGCATTTCAACTAAATCCCTTGCTTATTTTCATACTTGCACAAATCTATATATATACATAAGTTGAAGAATAATCCAAGTTAGCTTCTTTCCAAAATAAGTCATTCACATAATAGAATATAATAAGAAAATTATCAAGGTTAAATAGGAAAACCACTCACGTCAACTAGCTACTAGTTAAATGGCTTATTCAAACACCTTTCCAACCCTTTTCTTTAGTTTATATCATCAATAAATACTGATCAATATGATACCATGCAACTCAAGATCAAAACTACACATACATTGCTTCTAAACTCTTGCTTAAATCTTTCAATTATTCCTTTCTACTCATCCTTGTTTACTTCAGCTTAGGTCTAAATAAACTTCCACATAATTTATAAGTTTCTACATATTGATTTTTGTTTCCATTCTTATCATTGATTTCAGATTCAACTAACATCATTCCAATTCATAACCAAGCCATCTCTTCAATTTCAATATCAGCAAAAGCATAATTTATCTTTAAACTTAATTTAAATTGCATACCCTAACTTACTAAATTCCTAAATCTGATAAGAATAGTTAAGGACTCAATTTAACTTAGTTTAAAGATCAGAATCCTTACCTCAAACTGCTACAACCCTATAGGGGTTCTAAAATCAAGTTCTTTCTTTCCCACTACCAGCAACCTTTCTCCCTCCAAATCAGTCTATCCTCAAACCCTCTCTTTTTCCACTGAATTCTATGAACTTTTAACTAAGGACTCTTCTTTCTCTAGCCCTCTCCCTCTCTCTTCTAATTGTTCCAACCAAGGAAATCTAGAACAGAAGAAAAGTGAATCGGTAGTTTTGTTGTTTGGAAATAAATAAACTAAAAGAAATTTGCTAGATGTCATTCCATGAAGAATCCATCCAATCCCAAGCCTAATAGGTGTTGGTCTAATGTATTTTCAACCATTAGTTAATGTCCTCAAGCTGCTCATTCATCCCTTGAAAAATTATTTTTAAAAGCTACACTTAAAACCCTATTGATTAAACCTGCTCCTAGAATTTTTCACTGACCAAGCTAGCTCGACCCTAAATTGGATCAGCTTGAGTGTCACTCCGGTCTGCTCAACTCCAAATCAAGCTGGCTCTCTCAAAAAAATAGAAAACTCATTTTGTAGCCTTAGACTCAAGCCAGCTCGATTTCAATTCGGGTCAGCTTGAACCTCAGGATTTTAGAAATTAACTCTTCAGACTCTATTCATAGCTTTACTCAATTCTCCATTAACATTAAAACATAAATATAAATAAGGAACACCTCCTACCTTGAACCAATAAAAATATCAGAAAAATCAAAATCCTTAAGAATAAGAAACCAAAATTTGGATTCTAGTTGAAATTATCCAAACTCAAAACTTTTATAACTTTCTTGCTTCTGAACGAATAGGTTAAATTATCTTCAAAATTCATTAAAAAATATTTTGCAACTTACCAACACCTAAAGATCAATTACCAGGACTTTTTATTCTAAGAAAATATATATTTTATATAGCTTTTCTTATAGGTGCTAGCTCTCAGACTTAGAAATTTTTGAGGACTCGAAATGGTAGATAACCACCATTGTATCCAGAACTATTACACACACCAGTATTACTTTAAAAATCTTTCAAGATGTCAATATCACATATATTTGAATAAAAATCTTTTAATATACTATTTTGTTGGTTCGAGATGTTACACCAGCCCTCCAATATCTATAAATAAGACTCTAGGCCAGCAAAATTAATCATCTTCGATCATGAAAAGGTGATCGTATAGGTTAGAGCCATGCTTAGGATCTAAGGTTGTTTCAAGATAGACGGTGCCAAGAGGAAGAGGTGGACTTATACACCATCTTCATGCCAATGCCAATCCAAGATCAAGATCAACTACTTTTAATTTTTATTTTCTTTTTTTTCTTTTTAAATTTCATGTGTTTAAATTTTGAATTGAACTTTAAATTAATATAAATTTATTTTTATGAACATTAAATTTATGCCTTTTATTTTTATTATAAATTTAAATTCATGCTTTTTATTTTAATTGCAAGTATATGCTAAGATAACTAGTAGATCTTAGTACCAAGTTCATCTTTTTGTACCTTTTTAAATTTTGCTTTTATTTATAATTTTTTTAAACTTCAACTTTATTTTCAAAACTCTTTTCTTTTCTTTTTTTTATAAAAATTAAAGAATTTAAAATCAAAATACTGCCTTCTCTATGGATTTGATCCGACTCACTACTTACTATCTATTTTTAATCATTTTAAAAAATTAAAATTAAACTAATAAATATGGTATCTGAACGACTACATCATACTCTTATCAATCAACAGAAGCCTAAGGTCCTGGATCAAGCCACGCACGTGCTTGGCCTCTACTAGAGTCCACTCGAGATTAATTTGGACACACTCTCCTTCTAGATCTGATCTCCAAAAATTAGATCTAGAGTCTTTTGGTTGATCCTTCAAATCAGTCTTGAACGTCATGCATTCATCTTACGAATAACTTATCTTTCTTCCTAATCTTTGTGCCAAAACACTTGGATCTTTCACTAGAACTCATGCCCAACTATTGAGCATGGAGAAGAGTGGACCAGAGGGAGGGAGGCATGGAGAGTGCATCCAAATCCAGCCCGAGTGAAAAAAAAGGCAAGTTGTTTGGGAGATGAATGCATGACCTTTAAGACTGATTTGAAGGATCAATCAGAAGACTCTAGATCTGATTTTTGGAGATTAGATTCAAAAGGAGAGCACGTCCAAATCTAACCTGAGTGGACTCTAGTAGAGGCTAGGCATGTGCATGGCTTGATCCAAGATCTCAGGCTTCCATTGATCATCTTTAAGGTATTTATCTATCCTGAACAGGTAATCACTATTATTTCTAATTTATTTTAATTTTTATTTTTTAATATCAGATCACTAGGATCAAATTTGAGAATTTTTAGATCTAATCAAAAATTTATAGAAAAATTTTAAAAATTTTTGCTATAGATCTGATCAGATCAGATCGATCTTATGGTGGAAAAATAGTTTTTCCTTCAACTGGTATCAGAGCTGCATTTGCAGTTCTTTAGATCAAATTTTTATCTAATTTTTATTTTTTTTGATCTGATATTAATATTTTTAGATATCACATCAGATGTGATCAGATATGAAATAAATAGATTAATCAAAAATTATATATATATATATTGACATATGATGATGTATGAGATGCATGACTAGACTAGGTTTTTAGAATTGTTCTATGTGTAGTCTAGAATAAGTTTCTTTTTGATATGATCAATTAGATTTTTGTTATACTTTTATTTTTATATGTTATAAGAGTTATAATCAGATTTGAAAATAGAAAATTTAAAATTAAATTAATATATGAGATGTGTTTGATGCATGTCTAGACTAGCTATATAAAATTATTTGATGTATTGTCTATAATAGAATTTTATATGATATGATCATTTAAGATTTTATTTTTTAGATGCTATATAAGATATATCAAATCTAAAAACATGCATATGTTGATTAAATATTGATACATGAGATGCATATAAAGCATGCATAGTTAGATCTATAATTTTATATGCAATATATGTGGTAGATCTAATTATTATGTAGTATAATTGTTATTTTCTAATAAACACATTCCCCTTGGCCATTCAGTCATAAGAGCAAGAATGGTTTAAAGGCCCACTTTTTTCACTCGATGGGGTGCTCTTATGGCATGTAGGGGTGCTGCGTATCTGTTCTTAATCAGAAATTAAAATTTATTTTTCAGCAAAATCCTAGATCCTAAAATCCTAGGATTTTTTATGCATGTTTTATTTATGAACCCAAACTTAATTAAGAATTAAGATTATGAAATCAGTTAGATCTAAAAATTAAGAATTTTCATATCTAAGACACCTTCTTAAAATTGGGTTCAATTATGGATAGCTCAATTAGGTCTAGTAGTTAATCAAATTAAATTAAGTGTTAGTTAGGTGGGATCAAGAGTACTTAGAATTGACCAGCCTAATAGGATTAAGTTTGGGTCAAAGTCGATTCATAGTCACATATGATCGATCAAGTCAAGATCTAATTTGATTTTTTGGTTCGAGCCTAAATTATAGGCTAACCCAATTAGTTTTAGTTAGACAAATCGTTGTTTAAGATAAGTTTGGTAGATACAACCAGTGGTCTTTAATTGAAAGCTACTTGATCTGAATGCATTCATTATGATAATGACATATTCCTTCCACTGATCTTACTTACCTGGCTGATTGAGTCAATCCAATTTTGATTAGAGGTGGCTAGCAATTCAAGCTAACCCATGCCACTAGGTTAGTCATAATTATTATGACTAAGTCAAGTCAAGTCTAAGAGATCAAAATCAAATCTTTCTAAAAAAATATTAAATCATAGGTCTTCCACTATTGTAGATGTGCGAGTCCTTCCCAAGGTTGATTATTTTCAGCTGGTTATAGTAGTTCAGTTGCATCGGAAAGATACAACCACGTCTATTAGGCATTAAATGCTATGGGTTAAAGGATGAGTTGGGCTCAATATTTTAGATACAGTGAGAAACTAAATTAGAAATTTAATTCATGCAAATAATGGGTCTGACATATCTAAGGATTGGACTAATATTCCGGGCACGGTGAGCTTCATGAATTAGAGATCAGGTTTGAATGCACCATGATTAGAAAATCATTAGACAAGAGTTGTCCACTCATTGGACTGATCCATCACCAATAACTGTTAGATGAGGTGATGAGCCAATCGGTGGGACCACACCACCTACTAGAAATCAATAATCACGAAGATTTTTGCATCTCTACTAAGGAAGTATAGGAATCCAAGAAAATAGTGGAAGTCAAATTTATTTAAAAATAAAATCTCTAAATAAATTGATTTAGTTTAATTACAAAATCTAACTATAAATTTTGATCCTCTATAGAAAAATGTCTGCATCCAAGCCATTAGCCTGAATCCTAGACACCCATAGATTGATAGGATCCAATTACAAGAATTAGCTCCCAAACCTCAAAATTATTTTAGATTTTGAAAAGTTGACTCACGTATTGGACCAGGATCTCCCACCTTACCAACATGACCATCTACTAATTAGAGAGCATCTCTAGAGAAATGGATGGATGAAGATAATAAAGCTAGGTACTATATGTTGGGCTTGATGTCTGATGAGCTTCAGTGCCAATATGAAGACATCAAGACCACTCGCCAAATGTTGGCTCACCTACAAACATTATTGGTAAAGAGAGTCATGCAGCCAAGTATCAAGTCATAAGAAGACTTTTTAAGGTTCAAATGCATGATGGGCAGTCGATCTAGTATCATTATCTGATGATGATCAAGGATCTAGAAGAGCTTGAGAAGCTCGGTGTCAAGTTGGACAGGGACCTGCAAATTGATGTGATCTTGCAATCCTTGAATGATGTATATGGGCAATTCATCATGAACTTTCATATGCATAAACTGCAATATACCTTGGCTGAATTAATGAATATGCTGGTTACTGCTGAGCTTTCTCTAAAAGATTTAAAAGTCTCAGTGCTTGCTGTGGAGTGGACTTCTTTCAAAAGAAAGTATTTTGGAAAGAAGAAGAAGTCTATGAAGAAGTAGAAGATAGAAGGTTGAAAGAAAAAGAAGAAGGAAGAATTGAAGAAGAAGGCCACCGATAAAAAAAAATATTTTCATTACAACATCGACAGTCATTAGAAGCAGAGCTACCCTTTATACCTGGCCAGCCTGAAGAACAAAAAGGAATCAAGTCCTTCTAGAGGTATGCTCGTAATTAAATCTAATCTTATAATTTTTTCTACATCTAGTTGGATGCTTGACTCTAGTTTGAGTGCTCACTTGTGCACTTCCATGCAGGATCTTGAGGAGAACAAGAGGCTGAGGGATGGTGAGATGATCCTATGGATCAAAAATGGAGCAAGAGTTGCTACTGCGGCTATGAAAATCTATCCTCTTTGACTATCATTTAGTTTAGATTTAGTACTTAAGGACTGTTATTTTGTGCCTACAGCAAGCAGAAATTTAATTTTTGTTTCTTGTTTAGCATAAGAAGGTTACATAATTAGCTTTCTTAAGGACCACTGTACTATTCTTTTTGAAAAAAAAAAAATTACAAATGGTTTCTTAATTAATGGCCTCTATCAGTTGCATGTTGATGTACCTATGTTAAATGTTGGAACAAAATGACCTAGGGATAGTCTAAATGAAAGGTATTAATGGCACCTTAGATTAGGTCATGTATCTGAAGATAGGATTAACAAATTAAAAAAATTCGGACTTATGGGTCCATTGGCTTTTGAGTCATATCTGATTTGTGAATCATACCTTCAAGAAAAAATGACCAAACTTCCTTTTGTAGGACATGGGGAAAGGGCCATAGACCCACTTATCCTAGTACATACTGATGTGTGCTGTCCATTTGATGCGCTAGCTAGAGGCAACTACATCTACTTCATTACCTTTATCAATGATCTGTCTCGGTATGGATATGTATACTTAATGAGACACAAGTCTGAAGCCTTTCAAAAGTTTAAGAAATTTAGACACGAAGTAAAACAAAAAATTGGGAAGCCCATTAAGATTCTTTGATTAGATCGAGGAGGTGAATATCTTAGTTGAAAATTCCTAGACTATCTTAAGGAAAATGGCATAGTCTTATAGTGGACTTTACCTGAAACACCTCAACTCAATGGCATTTTTAGAATGAAGAAATAGGACTCTATTAGATATGGTCCGATCCATGATGAGCTTTATAGACCTTTCTGATTTTCTTTGGGGACATAGTCTAATGACAGCAATGTACTTACTGAATAGGATTTCCTCTAAAACCATTCCTACCATACCATATGAGATATGGCATGGTAAGAAATCAAGTCTGAGTCATCTTAGAATTTGGGGATGTCGGCCCATGTGAAGAAATAGCAGGTTGGTAAATTAGAGTCTAGGTCCTTTAGAGCTTGATTCATTAGATATCTTAAGAAGTCATTAGGATATTATTTCTATATTTTGAAAGACCATAATGTGATTCTGAGTCGACACACCATCTTCCTTGAAAAATAGTTTATTCGAGATGGTGGCATTAAGAGATAGATTAGGGTCGAGGAGAAGGTCTCCGATGAGCAATGAACTAAGGAACCTAAGGAACCAAATTAGTTAGAGCCAGTCCAAACATAACTTCCTACACCTTGTAGATCAGGTAGATTTTTTCATCCTCCTGAGAGGTACTTAGGTACCATTTCAAAGAATATAGAGAAAATATTCCTCATGAGAAATGAGGTTTATGGTGATGATCCCAAGACTTATGATGAGGCAATATTAGATATCGACTTTGAGAAATGGTTAAAGGCAATAAGGTCAGAGATTCACTCGATACGCTCAAACCATATCTGGACCTTGGTAGATCCACCTGAAGGTATTATACTTATTAGGTGTAAATGGATCTTCAAGAAAAAGATGGGTGTAGATGAGAATGTAGAGACATTCAAAGCTAGGCTCATAGTGAAAGGATATAGTTAGCATGAAGGTATTGACTATCAGGGGATCTTTTTATCAGTAGCCATGCTAAAATCCATCCGAGCACTACTTACTATTATAGCCTATTTCGATTAAGAAATACGGCTAATGGATGTGAAAATGGAATTCTTAAATAGATATCTTGAGGAAGATATCTATATGGAACGACCGCTTGGTTTTTCATTTAGTGATAGTGATCACAAGGTCTGCAAGCTGTAAAGGTTTATATATGGACTTAAGCAAGCATCTCGAAGCTAGAATGCTCATTTTAATGATGTGATCAAATCATTTAGATTTATTAAAAATGATCCATGTGTATTCAAAAAGATTAGTGGGAGAACTATTGTCTTTCTCATACTATACGTGGATTACATCCTCCCGATTGAAGGTGATATTTCTATGTTGACATCTATCAAAATGTGGATGTCAAAAGAGTTCTCTATGAAAGACCTAGGAGAAGCATCTTTTATATTGGGAATAAAGGTCTATAGGAATAGATTGAATAGGATGCTGGGTCTATCATAGAAGATGTACATAGAGGAGGTGTTGAAGAGGTTCGGCATGAAAAATTTCAAGAGGTGATTGGTGCCCTTCAGACATGGCATTCATCTCTCCAAGAAGATGTGTCCCAACACACCTGAGGAAATTAAACTCATGAGCAAGATCTCTTATGCTTTGGCAATAGGGAGCCTCATGTATGCCATGCTATGTACATGACCTAATATTGCACATGCTATGAGTGTCACAAGCAGATATCAGTCGAATCCAGACAAAGAGCACTGGACTTCTATAAAATATATTCTTTTAAGTACTTGAGAAGGACTAAGGATATGTTTTTGGTGTTTGATAATGGAGAACTCTAGGTCTAACGGTATACAGACTCAAACTTTATGTCTGATATAGATGATCGAAAGTCAACATCTGGAAGTCTGTTCATGTGTAATAGTGGTGCTGTAAGCTGAAAGAGTTTCAAGCAGATAGTAATCGCAGACTCAATAATGGAAGCAGAATATATCACTGCATTGGAAGCTATGAAGGAGGCATTCTGGTACAAGAAGTTCATCATAGAACTTGAAGTGATGCCATCCCTCTATACTACAAAAATAATGGCACCATAGCCTTAGCTAAGGAGCCGATGTCTCACCAGATGTTGAAGCATATCAAGTAGTGATATCACCGCATCCCTGATTACCTCGAGAAGGATTACATCGGGATGAAGAGAGTCGACACCGTAGACAATGCGGCAGACCCACTTATGAAGTCATTGAGCTAGCAGAAGATCGAAGCCTATCGTAAGAAGATGGGACATAGATTTGTAGCCAATTAAATTTAGATCAAGTGAAAGTTTGTTAGACATATGCCCTAGATGCCAGATTGGCTGACACTTATAATACACATTCTCGAAGTATTTTTATAATTTTGACTATAAATTAAAAAATATTATTTTCTATAATATTGTGTATTTAAAGTGTCTATGATATATCCTTTGAGTTAACGAATATGATAAATGTATATTTTTAAGAGTTAAAAATTTAAGGCATGTATTATCATAATTAACTCATAAACTACTTCTGGTCATAGGATCATCACGAAGATGGTGATCAATCTGAAAGATCAGTGTACGATCACTTTCTTAGGATAGATGAGTCTTAAGTTTATAGTGTGAACACATCGAAGCAAGATTATAGACATTCGTTAGAAAATGAGGGCACTGAGAATGACCACCTCGAGCAGTCATAAGAAAGTCTACCTTCTCGTTAATGACTAAGCTCGATGCTGTAGTTATGTGTTTGATTCTTAGACTTGAGGTGCATCAATAATTCACCTTGAGTATGTTAGATTTTGACTATATCATAACTAGGTTTCCTAGCCATTCAGAATCCTGAGGTATATGTTCGCAATAGCATGTTCATTGTAGGGACTGGTTCGTACCAAGATGGGATCTATCAACCTCGGTAGAGGAGTAGTCCTATGATGATCATGACACTGAGTCCTTAAGCCCATGGTCATGATAGTGTGATATAATAGAAAAGAGTTTTCTATTAGGATTTCACATTGGACTCAAATCGAATGATTCAATCATGTGATGCAGTGTTGGGTTTGACAAGTTCACCTCAACCCTAATCTTGTCGAGGTTCATGATAAAAGAACCCAATCACACAGGTAGCAGCACCATGAGGGTTATTTTCAATTTTGATGGGTTGCCACCATATACTGCTAGGTGTCACTGATGGATTTTGGGAGCAATTAAAATGATCTTGATGATTGATCATTAAAGGTATTTCGATGATGTCGATGATAGAGATCATGACATATCTCATTACTATATAGAGCTGAATCTAACTAGATCATACAAACAAGGATTTGGATCTGGATGCGATCAATTGGACTAATCTAGCTTGATTGATTTGGATTAGATCCAATTAGGTTCAAGAAAATCATGCTACCACACTATTGAGCCTAACATTCTCCTTCTATAGTCTTTCTAGTTTATCTCGATTGAGCCAAATTTGTTTGGACTCATCTAAAAATCTTGTATGGCTTTGTCCTACTCTAATTGAAGCTTGTCCAGGTTAGAAAAGATTTGTCTTAATCCATCAGATGAAAATAAGACAATATCTACAAATTACTAACACAACCTGCTATATTCAATTTTGTTAGGACATTGACTCAATCTTTGTAGGAGTTGAAGGGTATGGCATATGCCCCCTACATTTTTGATCTAGGATGCATGCCCCAAGGAGTTTTCATCAAGGAAATGAGGTGGGCCCCCCCATATGGCATGCGCACAATGAGAGGAGGTGTGGAGGAAGTGTTAGTTATGAAATAATTTCTTGGAGATAATTCCCCATGCCACCCTCCTCTTCTCATCTATTTTTTGCAACATTTATAGGGACTTTTAGGTGACAAAACCAGGTAAAGACCTGGTATTTCTCATGAAATTGAAAGGAAATCCTGATTTCTTGGTTCAGGTTCGTTCAGATCTAATCAGATCAAGAGATATATTTCAAAAATTTTTCTCTTGATCCCAATCAGATCTTGATATATTTTAGATCTGATTCTTATTATTTTAATAAAATAAAATTAAAAGATAAATTAAATCAAATTTAATTTACTTGATCTGGGTAATCCTATTATCCTATTGATGATCCTGTTTGCAGCGGAAGGTTCTGGATCTTAGCCATGCAAGCGCCTGGCCTCTACCAGTATCCACTCGGGTTGGATCTGGAGATCCTCTTCTTCTCTATCATGCATCCAAAAATTAGATCTGGATCTGATCTGGAGTATCTTCAAAACTCTTTTGAAGATCAGCAGTCGTCCTTTGCAGCAGCGCAGCCTTCTTGCTTTTGATCGCCTTTCTTTGATCTGAATCGCACCAACCAAGGTCCAAAACTCCTTTTGGACGTGGAGAGGCAAGGGGAGAAGATGGTTTGGCATGGAGGAAGGAGGGGAGAGGCAGCCTTGGGGCATGGGGTTTCTCAATTCAATTGTCTTAGAATCTGAGTTGGGCGCAGGGTCTTATTTATAGACTAAGCTGTGATCCAACTCCTCTTCTTCCCAACCAATCACAACCCTTTGTGAAATCAGATCTAAATCTGATTGGTGGGAATAGAGTCCCCTGGATTCCTCCTTAGAGGGTGCCTAAGACCAGTCAAAGTTGGTTCTTAGGAAGAACTCTAATTGGAATCCAAAAAGGAGATGGAGTCCTTGTCCAACAAGGACTCCTAGCGCCTCCAACTTGGGCACACGCCTAGGGTGGCGTGCGCCCTCTCCTTGCCAGGTTCTGGCAGGGGGACAGGCCCCCACCAGCTCTCCAATAGGTGCATGACATGTGGTCAAAAGTCAAAGTGTCAATGGTCAACATTTGACCAGTCAAAGGTAGACTTTTGACCAAAGTCAAAGAACAAGAAATGGCAGGTGACCAAAAATGGCAGGTAATGTCTTACAAAATAAGACAACCTTTTCTGACTTGGACAACCTCCAGTCAGACCATATGAAGGCCTCTGATTGAGCACAAACTCCTTTGGCTCAGTCAGGACAACTTATTTATGATAGCAAAAGAAGAACGTTAGGTTCAATCGAGTGCTAGCACGATTTTCCTTGAACCTAATTGAATCTCATTCAGATCAATTGAACTAGATCAGTTCAATTGATGATCACCAGATTCAAACCCTTGTTTGTGTGACCCAGTTAGGTTCAGTTCTGTATGGTAATGGGATATGTCATGATCTCTATCATCGACATCATCGAAACTCCTTTCGATGGATCAGAACTCTTCTGATTCGAACAGCTAGAATGATCGATCATCTAAATCATTCTAATTGCTCCCAAAATCCACCAGTGACACCTAGCAGTATATGGTGGCAACCCATCAGAGCTGAATGCGAACCTCTTGGTGCAGCTACCTGTGTGATTAAGTTCTTCTATCTTGAGCCCCGATCAGATTAGGGTTAAGGTGAACTCGTCAAACCCTAGTCTCTGTCATATGATGTAATCATTCGATTCGAGTCCAATGTGAAAATCTAAATAGAAACTCTTTCTATTATTTCACTCTGCCATGGCCATGGGCTTCTGGACTTGATTCTCATGATCATCATAGGGCTGCTCCTCTACCACCGAGGTAGATAGATTCCATCTTGATGCCAATCCAGTTCCTACAATGAACATGCTATAGCCAACATACACCTCAGGGTTCCATATGGCTAGGAGACCGAGTAATGGTGTAGTCAAACTATAACACCCTCAAGGTGAACTGCCGATGCACCTCAGGTCAAAGAACCAGACACACTACTGCAGCATCGAGTCAGTCATTGACGAGAAGGTAGACTCCCTAATGACTACTCGAGGTGGTCACGCTCAGTGCCCTCGTTCTCTAACGAGTACCTGTACTCTCGCTCCGGTGTCTCCACACCGTAGACTCAAGACTCATCTACTAAAGAGAAGCGATTGTACACCAACCTTCCGGATCAATCACCATCCTCGTGATGATCCTATGGTCGGGAGCATTTTATGAGTTAATAATGATTATTCATGTCTTAAATTTTCAACTCTTGAAAATATGAATTATCATTACCATTAACTCAAAGGATGTATCACAGACACTAAATACACATATGTGATAGAAAATAACCCATTTTATTGATTTTAGTCAAAATTATAATTTTGCCCCTAGAAGTGTATTACAAGTGTCAGCCAATTCTGGCTTCTAGGGCACATATATCTAACAATCTCCCACTTGTCCTAAAGCCAATTGGCTACAAGTCTAAGTCCCATCTTCTCAAGGTGGGCTTCGATCTTCTGCTGGCCCAACGGCTTTGTAAGTGGGTCTGCCACATTATCTGTGGAGTTGACTCTCTTGACCTCGACGTAACCCTTCTCGAGGTAATCGCGGATGAGGTGGTATCGCCGCTCAATGTGCTTGGATTTCTGGTGAGACCTCGGCTCCTTAGCAAGGGCTATGGCGCCATTGTTGTCGCAGTATAGAGGAATGGCATCTGATGGCATTACTCCAATTTCTGCAGCAAACTTCTTGTACCAGAATGCTTCCTTCGCAGCCTCTGATGCAGCGATATATTCTGCTTCCATGGTGGAATCTGCTATCACCGTTTGCTTGGAACTCTTCCAGCTGACAGCACCACCATTGCACACAAACAGACTCCCAGATGTCGACTTTCGATCATCTATATCGGACATGAAATCCGAGTCTGTGTATCCCTGGACTTGGAGTTCTCCATTACCAAAGACCAACATCATATCCTTAGTTCTTCTCAAGTACTTAAGGATACATTTCACAGAAGTCCAGTGTTCTTCACCTGGATTTGACTGATATCTGCTTGTGACACTCACAGCATGGGCTATATCAGGTCGTGTACATAGCATGGCATACATGAGGCTCCCTATTGCAGAAGCATAAGGGATCTTGCTCATGCGTTCTATTTCCTCAGGTGTGCTAGGGCACATCTTCTTGGAAAGATGAATACCATGTCTGAAGGGTATTAATCCCCTCTTAGAGTTTTCCATACTAAACCTCTTTAGTACTTTCTCTATGTACATCTTCTGTGAAAGTCCTAGCATCCTATTCGGTCTATCCCTATAGACCTTAATTCCTAGAATAAAGGATGCTTCACCTAGGTCTTTCATGGAGAATTCCTTGGACAACCATATTTGACTGTTGTCAACATGGGAATATCATTCCCAATAAGGAGGATGTCATCCACGTACAATACGAGGAAGACAACAGCGCTCCCACTGACCTTTTTGAAAACACATGGTTCCTCTTCATTTTTGATGAAACCAAACTTTTTGATCACATCATTGAAACGAGTGTTCCAGCTCCGAGATGCTTGCTTAAGTCCATATATGGACCTTTGCAGCTTGCAAACCTTGTGATCAGTATCACTGGATGTGAAACCTAGCGGCTGTTCCATATAGATATCTTCCTCAAGATATCCATTTAAGAATGCCATTTTCACGTCCATTTGCCATATTTCATAATCGAAATAGGCTGCAACGGCAAGCAATGTGCGGATGGATTTTAGCATAGCCACTGGGAAAAGGTATCCTGATAGTCAATGCCTTCGCGTTGACTATAACCTTTTGCCACTAGTCTAGCCTTGAATGTCTCCACATTCCCATCTGCACCAATCTTTCTCTTGAAGATCCATTTACACCCAATAGGTACTATACCTTCTGGTGGATCTACCAAGGTCCAGACTTGGTTTGAGTGCATCGAGTCAATTTCTGACTGCATTGCCTCTAGCCATTTCTCGGAGTCGATATCTGATATCGCCTCGTTGTAGGTTTTGGGATCATCACCATGAGCACCATTACCTACGAGGAACATTTTCTCTACTTCCTCTGAAATAATACCTAAGTATCTTTCAGGGGGACGGAAAACTCTTTCCGATCTACGAGGTGGAGGAGGTAGTGTTCTTATTGGCTCAACCTGATTTGGTTCCAATTGGTCCTTAGCTCGTTGTACTTGTGAGACTTTCTCATCAAGCTTAATCTGCTTTCCAATGCCGCTATCTTGAATAAACTATTTTTCAAGAAAGATGGCATGTCGACTCACAATCACATTGTGGTCTTCTGGAATGTAGAAATAGTATCCTAATGACTCTTTAGGATATCCTATGAATCGAGCTCTGAAGGACCTAAACTCTAACTTGTCCGCTTGTTGTCTTTTGACATGAGCCGGACAACCCCAAATTCTGAGATGACTCAGACTTGGTTTCTTACCGTGCCATATCTCATACGGTGTGGTAGGAACGGTTTTAGAGGGAACCCTATTCAGTAGATAAATTGAAGTTAACAATGAGTGTCCCCAAAGAAAATCAGGGAGGTCTGTGAAGCTCATCATGGATCGAACCATATCCAATAGAGTCCGATTTCTCCATTCTGAAACCCCGTTGAGTTGAGGTGTTCCTGGTGGAGTCCATTGAGAGACTATGCCATTTTTCCTTGAGATAGTCTAGGAATTCCCGGCTAAGGTATTCACCTCCTCGATCTGATCGAAGAACCTTAATGGGTTTTTCAGTTTGTTTTTCTACTTCATGTCTGAATTCTTTGAACTTTTCAAAAGCTTCAGACTTGTGTCTCATAAGATACACATACCCATACCTAGACAGATCATCGATAAAGTAATGAAGTAGACAAAATTGCCTCTAGCCGGCACATCAAATGGGCCGCACACATCAGTATGTACTAGGGCAAGGAGATCTGTGGCCCTCTCCCCATGTCCAACAAAAGGGAGTTTAGTCATTTTGCCTTGAAGACAAGATTCACAAGTTGGATATGACTCGGAAGTCAATGGACTCAATAGCCCATTTTTCTCCAATTTGTTGATCCTATCTTCTGCTATATGACCTAATCTCAGGTGCCATAGATATCTATCATTTGGACTATCCCTAGGTCGTTTGGCATTCACGTTTTGCTCGATAGTTAGAACAGGTACATCAATATGTAGCTGATAAAGACCATTAATAAGGAAACCATTTGCAATTTTATTTCTTTCATAAAGAATGTTACAATGGTCCTTAAAGAAGGTAATCACATAGCCTTCTTGTGCTAAGCATGAAACAGAAATCAAATTCCTGCTAGCTGCAGGCACATAATAACAGTCTTTCAAAACTAAGTCTAAACCAGATGGTAATCGAAGAGGGTATGTTCCCACGGCTACTGCAGCAACTCTTGCTCCATTACCGATGCGTAGGATCATGTCTCCATCCCTCAGCCTCCTGCTATCCTCAAGACCCTGCATGGAAGTGCACAGATGAGCACTAGAACCAGAGTCAAGCACCCAACTGGATGCAGAAGAAATCGTAAGGTTAGACTCAATAACGAGCATACCTCCAGAAGGACCTTCCTTCTTGTTCTTCAGGGTGGCCAGGTAAGTAGGGCAGTTCCGCTTCCAATGGCCGTCGCTGTTGCAATGGAAACACTTTCCTTTGACATCGGCCTTTTCTTCGGCTCTGCCTTCTTCTTCTTTGATCCTTCCACCTTTTGCTTTTTCACAGACTTCTTTTTCTTTCCATAAGACTTTCTTTTGGAAGAAGTCCATTCCATAGCAAGAACTGAGCCTTTAGAACCTTTCATAGAAAGCTCAGCGGTAACCAGCATATTCATTAATTCGGCCAAGGAATTTTGAAGTTTATGCATGTGGTAATTCATGATGAATTGCCCATATGCATCAGTCAAGGATTGCAGAATAATATCGTTCTGCAGGTCCAAGTCTAACTTCACACCGAGCTTCTCAAGCTCTTCCATGTCCTTGATCATTGTCAGACAGTGATCTTGGACTGACTGCCCATCACGCATCTTAGCCTTAAAAAGTCATTTCGTGACTTGATATTTGGCTGCGCGACTCTGTTCACCAAACATCTCCTGCAGGTGAGCCAACATTTGGCGAGCAGTCCCGATATCTTCATGTTGGCGCTGGAGCTCATCAGACATCGAGCCCAACATGTAATATCTGGCCTTATTATCTTCGTCTATCCATTTTTCCAGAGACGCTCTCTGTTCAATGGATGGACGGGCTGGTAAGGTGGGAGGGTCCTGGTCCAAATACATGGGTTAACTTCTCGGAACCCAAAATAATTTTGTAGTTCCTGAGCCAATCTTTATAATTGGGTCCAGTCAGTCTATGTGTGTCCAGGATACGTGCCAATGGGTTGGACGCAGACATTTTTCCTATAGAGAGTCAAAGATTCTAGTTAGATACTGTAATTTTGACTTGACCAATTTATTTAGGGATTTTATTTTTAAACAAATTAGCTCCCACTATTTTCTCGGATCCCTACACTCCCTCTGTAGAGATGCAAAAATCTCCATGATTAATGATTTCTAGTGGGTGGTGCGGTCTCACCAACTGACTCATCACCTCACCTAACAGTTATTGGTGATGGGTTAGCCAATGAGTGAACAACTCTTGTTCAATGATTCTCTAATCATGGTGCACCCAAACTTGGTCTCTAATTCATGAATCTCACCGTATCCGGAATATTGATCCACTCCTTAGTTAAGTCAGACCCACCATTTGCATAGACTGGGTTCCTAATTGAGTCTCTCACCGTATCCAAAATATTGAGCCCAACTCATCCTCCAGCCCATAGCATCCAATGCCTAATAGACATGGTTGCATCTTCCCGGTGCAACTGAGCCACTGTATCCAGCCGAGAACAATCAACCCCGGGAAGGGCCCGCACATCTACAATGGTGGAAGACCTCAGACTTAATCTTTTCTTAGGGAGAATTGATTCAGGTCTCATTAAACTAGACTTGGCTTAGTCATAACAATTATGACTAACCTAGTGGCATGGGTTAGCTCGGATTATTGACCACCTCAGATCAGAACTGTGTCAACAGATATGGCCAGGTAAGTGAGACCGGTGGAAGGAATATGCCATTAACTCGTACAAGAATGCATTCAGGTCGAGTAGCTTCCAATTAAAAACCAGTCGGTCGTATGTGCCAAACTTACCTTAGACACCAAATTGTTGAGCCAGAACCAATTGGGTT